>SNQJ01S0046849.1:21568-57241 GCA_010110895.2 Picea sitchensis
TTAGAGGTCTTTTACTTTCAGCCGTGTTTATACCCCATGAAGTATTTACACCCCAGAAGTATGTACACTCTTCCATGTGGGGGAGTGCAGAGGGGGGGTACCCCCTCTACAGGGTACAGGGGGTTTGGGGGCAAGCAGGGGTTCGAGGGCGAAGCCCCCGAAGCAAAAATTGCCTTGTAAAAGTATATTGTAATTTCATTGTAAATTTGGACCGTTCATTATAAGGTCGCAAATCTAATGATAGAGATTATGTTAGGGTTTTTTTTCCCTAGAAGGAAACCGTCTTTTATGAGGGAAATGTATTGCGGCTATGTATGTTGGCGAGTATTTTATTATGAGAGAGGAGACTGTGAGAGAAAGAAGAGGAAGTTACAAAGGGTTTTGTTGTAGGTTGTATCCCTTCATTTTGCTGGATAATAATAAAGAAAGGACCTGGAAATTTCTCTGGTGGACGTAGCCCACACTGGGTGAACCACGTAAATCTGTGTCTCTCTTGTATTGTGTATCTTCTGTGTTTTGTTTCCGCATTTGTTTTATTTTATTGCTCCATGGTCCTGTTTTCTAACAAAATATACTATGAAGGGAGTTGGATATTCTTCCTTCCAACTAGATTCTAACATACCACTTCAATTAAGTGAGGTACTATATGTACTTGGGATGAAAAGGAACCTTGTCTCTATTTTTTCCTTATAGGATAAAGGCTACAAGGTTGTTTTCTATGAAGGAAAATTTCTTGCATGGCACAAGAAATCACACATGGATTCTTCCTGAGTGATTGGTGTTCGAGAAAACAATTTTTACAGATTGACTGTCCAACTAGTTCATGCCTTGTTACATGATACTATCATCTTGAGCGAGATATGGCATAGCAAACTTGCTCATTTACATTATAGAGCCCTTCCCTCTCTGGGGAAGATGGTGACAAGATTTCCAGAGATACATATCAAGCATGATGGCGTTTTCATAGGTTGTGCTCTTGGAAAGAATGTCAATGGGTCCTTTCTGAGCAGTGACAGTAGATCCAAGGGGATCTTAGACTTGATACATACATATGTTTTTGGACCCATGAATGTTTCTTCCTTGAGAGGATACTTGTACTATGTGCTCTTCGTCAATGATCACTCTCAGAGACGTGGATTTACTTCTTGAAGATCAAGGATGGAGTCCTTGTGATATTTCAAGAGTTTAGAGCTCAGGTTGAGAACCTGACCGGGAGGAAGATCAAAGTGTTGAGATCAGATAATGGAGGAGAGTACACCTCAAGGGATTTCAGTGATTTCTGTATTGAGGAAGGGATCAAGAGGGAGTACACCATTCCTTATAACCCTCAACAAAATGGGGTTGCAGAGAGGAAGAATAGATCCATTGTTGAGGAAACCAAAGTGATGATACATGATCATAATATACCTATGATTCTGTGGGTAGAGGCATCCATGACAACTGTGTGTGTTAAAAACAAGAGTCCTCATAAGATTCTGAAGAACATGAATGCCAAAGAATATTTCAGTGGAGTGAATCCTGAGGTTGTACACTTCAGGATATTTGGGTGTCCAATATACATTCATGTACCCAAGGAAAAGAGGACCAAGATAGATCCTTCAAGAAGAAAGGGTACATTTGTGGGGTATAATGAATCTTCAAAGGCATACCGGATCTACATCCCTAGTCAGAGACAAATTGAGGTTAGCAAAGATGTCACCTTTGAGGAAGAGATAGCCTTCTGAAGATCCATAGAATATCATATGGAGATTGACAACGAGAAGAAAGAAGAGACAATACCTTCTCCCCCTTCAATAGTTTAGAGGGCGATAGTTATTGATCCAGTTGATCCCGTAGCTCCAGTTGATGTTCCTAGAGGCATTGCACTAGGCCATAAGAGGCCCACATGGGCTCGATAGACTCTGCAGGAGGCAGAGGGGCATGCAAATCCTCATGGTACATTCTGAGGGAGCAAGAGACCACCGATATTTTTGAGCTATGTTTCAGATATGAGCTACATCATTGATACTGAGCCTTCTTGTCATGGAGAAGCGTCAGGTCAACAAGTTTGGAAAGATGCCATGACCGAAGAGTATCAGTCCATCATGAAGAATGATGTGTTGGATATTGTTTCGATACCGAAAGGGAAGTCTGTAGTGACTTCCAAGTGGATCTATAATATCAAACATGCAACTGATGGAAGTGTCAAGAAGTATAAAGCGAGATTTGTGGCTAGAGTATTCTCTGAGGTGGAGGGAATAGATTATAAGGAGACATTTTCTCCCGTTTCCTGATACAATTCCATCCATATGATTATTTCCATTTTTGCATCCATGGGTTGGAGACTACATCAGATGGATGTGAAGACAACCTTTCTCAATGGAGAAATTGAGGAAGAAGTTTACATCGAGCAACCAGATGGATTCGTGATACATGAGAAAGAGTCTCATGTGTCCAGGTTGAAGAAATCCCTGTGTGGACTAAAGCAGACACCTTGTGCATGGTATGAGAATGTTGATGAATAATTGATGAGTTTGGGATTCAATAAGAGTGTTGTTGATCCCAAACTATACTACAACATTGTTGGTGATGAGTGCATGATTTTGGTTCTATATGTTGATGGCTTATTCCTCACTGATTCAGAAAGCCTTATTGTTAAATGCAAGCGTGCGTTGGATTTTTAATTCGAGATGAAGAAACTTGGTATGATGCAATACTTCTTGGGACCAGAAGTGTGGCAAAGGACTGATGAGATTCTCCCGATTCAGGGGAAATACACAGTGGATATATTGAAGAAATTCAGGATGATAGACTGCAAGCCCATGGCTACACTGATGGTGATGAATCTAAAGAAACTAAATGAGTCTTCTTCTGATTCATGAAAGACTAATCCACATATTTACAGACAACTGATTGGATCATTGATGTATCTAGTTAACACCAGACCTGATATATGCTATGCAGTGAGTGTACTCAGTCAATTTATGAGTCAGCCGAGACAAACACACTAGATAACAATGAATCATGTGTTGAGATATTTACAAGGAACATTTGGTTATGGATTGAGATATGCTTCCTGTGTAGACATGATACTGCAGGGATATGCTGATGCAGATTGGGAAGGGAGCGCAGTGGACCGAAAGAGTACCTCCGGTTGTTGTTTTAATTTGGGATCTGCCATGGTTTCCTGGTGCAACAGGAAACATACTTCTGTGGATTTGAGTACTGCATAAGCAGAGTACATTGAATTATGTGTGGTAGTCGGTGAAGTAGTGTTGCTTTGCAAGCTCCTTGCAAAATTATTTGGACATGAGATGGATTCCACCGTTATCCATTGTGATAACCAGAGCTGTGTGAAGCTATCAGAGAATCCCATGTTTCACTATAAATCAAAACACATCGAGATAAAATACCATTACATTAGAGCTATGGTGCAGATGAAAGTAGTACATGTGCATTACCTTTCTACACACGATAAAGTTGCAGATGTCTTCACCAAACCACTTTCCAAGATGAAGTTTGAGTACTTCAGTGAGAGACTTGGCCTAGTGGAAAATGCCTCCCTAGTTGAGAGGGAGTGTTGATGATTGCAACTTCACGAGACATCCTCCAGATCATACTCCTCTGGATTGATTTGAGATGATCTGTGAGAACGCCTATGTGCTAGGTGAGTCGTACTCCTCTAGACTGAGTTGAGATGACTTGTGTTCGTCTCCTGTCGTACTCCTATGTAATGAGTTGAGATGACTTGAGATGGTCTCTTGTCGTACTCCTATGGACTTAGTTGAGTCGATTTGAGATGGCTCTCCATTTCATACTCTTATGGATTTAGTTGAGGTGATCTGTTTTAGAGTGATGTCCCTTGTGGTTGAGCACATGTGGACTTGTCCCTAGTGACAGAGCACTAGAGGATGTGTGTGAGACCTGTTTCTATATTGTCAAAGTGTAAGACTATTATGAAACCCTAATTTGTATTGTGAAGGGTACAAGTGGGCCCTACTGTGTAAAGATAATTAATATCATGTGAAAGATTAATTATATTATTGAGTTGTACAAGTTGGCCCTATTTTTCCAATAGACACATTTATTTGATGAGTTAGGTCATGTATCTCTTAGAGAGATACATCCCCATTGTGGATCATATCTCATTCACTCAACACTAAACTTGGAGACCTAAAATTTGGTGCGCACTTCTTATGCGCTATCTTTCTTTGTCATAGGGCACCCTCTTGTGTGTGCTAGGGTTTATGGTGTGAGGGTGATATTATATCCACAATATAGTAAAGGGTTGTTGGGTTTTTTCCCTTGTTTGAGAAGGGTTTTCCAAGGATAACTTCTTGTGTCTCGTGCATGGTTATTCTTCATGTGATCTTAGTTTACTGCGGCTATTGTATTGCTGCATTGGTTATGGTTCAAGTTCATGCTAAATTGAAAAGAAACTACATGTGTTTGATCCATCATTAAAAATTCAACAATAGGTACCCATATGACCATCCCTAGGTTCACTACATTCCATCCCCCTTTTCATGTTTCATCCTTGGAACATGAGAGGAAGCCATACAATATGATATGCTAAGCAATGTATCCAACTAGTACCAAGCATGGACATCTATCCATTTGAGTGAATTGTGAACATGGGATCCATCTGTTTCCTTTATACCTCAATCTATATTTTGATTTCTCCTTGTTGTCCTACTCTAATATCTCCATGCATTGCTATTGGTCCTCCATGCGTCTCTCGACTTGTTTCCTTTTTGGTTTGATGGTGGTCCATGATAAGTTTGTTGATGTTCATGCCATTGCCTTGACGATTGATGTTTCTTTGGGTGGTGTTGGTGGCGTTATACATCAACCTTAGCTCTTGGTTCTTGTTGATTGGATACTTAAACATGGGGTTTATTTGAGTCAATTACTTCCTTGGATTTTTCTTCCTTTTTATGCCCTTCCTGGGGATTTTCTTCATGTATTTATGTAGCTTCATTTTTTGATTCAACCTCTGACTTATCATCTTATGTCTTAGTAGGTACCATAATTATTTTCTATGTAGGGAATTCTTCATGTGGCCCCTTGGGCCTTTCTTGTTTACTAAGAGACATATCCTGCAATGCAATTTTCATTTTTTTGTACCAAAGCTTCATAAATTTATTTTGTACATTAATATTAACTATACCAATTGATTCCATCCAGGGATATCCAAAAATAAAATCCACATCATTCATATATATAGCATGAAAATCTGAGTGCAACACATATTTATCCATGGTAAGCTTCAAATATTTAAAAAATTGAACATTCTTAACCTCAACTTGTGTGCTTTGGATATGCTTTATAGGAACTTGCAATATTTTATCCAAGTTAGTATTGATGAAATTATTCTTGCAACTAGGGTTAATAGAAACAATAACATTCTATTGCTCAATACATTCATGAACCCATAATAGAAATGTTGTGCATGAAAACAAACCCTTGGTGCTCTCTTTATATTTTTTCTCAACATGAGACTACCTATCTAAAAATACTTTTTTATATGCTTCATTTGAAACTACCCTCATATTTTTAAAGATAAGCAACTTCTCTCATTTGGAAACATTGTCTTTGAATCAAAGGCATATCCCTAGTCTATAATTATCTTTCCATAATGTCTTTGCATACTTTATGTATTCTTCAATACTAAGAGAATCATATTTTCTTGTAAAAATCATCTTGCTTGTAAGAAAACCTTCGACACAAACCGAGGTTTATAAAAATAACTTACTTTTCACTGCGGTTAATGTTAAATGATCATAACTTTGGTGATACTTCTCAAATTCACTATTATGACTCCAGTTATGTAATGCCATGGCCACTTGGTATCTACTGACACTAGTTTGAATGAAATTTGGTCACTATAAAAATATATCTAATATGAAAACTATGTGACTGTCATAAAAAAACCTCTAAAATAACTGATTTAAAATCAACGATAACTCCACTTCTTGGACTCCAATTCAGATGATTTTTTTTGAACTTGGGTATTTTTTTAGAGGAACTCATATCTACAGTTTATTTCTTCATATTTTGCACAAAAAGTTTCAAAAATTGGTTTGAATACTATCGTCCTCTATTTCCCTTGAAAAATATGCAAAAAATGAAAAAAATTCTCCCCCTCCCACCTGTTGACGATTAAAATTGCAACGAGGAATTTCGCCTGCAAAGTGTTGCTAAAGACTTATTATTTAAACTATGCTAATAATATAATACTATTAGGTGGGACCCCCTTGTAGATTGGTATCTTGGAGATAGTCATATCACACATTTTTTGTTGCTGTTTCGATGCTGCTTACATGGTCCTATATGATCGACAATGCAGTGTTGGTTTCAATTTGACATAGTGACAGGTGGATGATTCATTCTATGAGATGTTCTGCTATTTATTTTTATGTTATGAGTTGCATACATTTACAATTGCTATGTTTAATCATGTCACCATGATTTATTACCTGGCTACACATGCGCAAGAAATATGATACTAATGACATAACCAAAACAAAGGGAAGAAACTTATGGAAAAAATCCTAAGAGAAAAAAATCTATGGTTATGCTATGTTAGAAGTTATGTGCAATTGAAAATGTAAAACATGTTAGTGTTAGTCCTAACTATTAAATGGTTGGTTAGTGGCTATGTGATTTGCATTTGAATTATTGTGGGTGCATATGCTATGGAAATGCATATGGTATGACATGAGGACTTAGCAAGGGTTAACATGAAGGTTTTGGGTGGCACATTTGGCAAGGAATATGGTCACAAGTTTCAATAGTTTGGAAATTGTTACATGGTTTTAATGCATTAGTGAGTGTTGGCTATCTTGTACTTCAGAATTGAATAGAAGAGGAGATGGAAGCGACGTGCAATAAATGCATGTCACTCAATAAACCCCCCATCAGGACGTCACCCTAGTATGGTTCTTTTTTCATTTTGATTTGTTGGTGCTTAAGCTTCGCGATTCAGGCTAGGGAAGAAAATGCTTGACCAACTCACCCTTTTAAGCTATCGGTTACAGGTATGGTTATTTTTCACCCCATCCATGAATTACACTCTATGTATGAATGAACAATGGCTCAGTAATGCTTAGGTTTGTGTTTTCTTGAGAATTACAACTGTGTAAATGCGTGGTTTCTCTATCTATAATGACTGTGTGGTTGTTCGATTTGCAAGTAAAACAATTGGTTTGGTTGAGTTGTGCAGTCATTGGTTGTTCTGTTGGTGAAAATCGTGATGGGTCTCTGTGAATTTTGAATGAATATGGGTATTATCGCTCTGTGTTTTTGGTGGAGGGTTTCACTCTGTGTATTCTTGCTGGTTGCTTCCTCACAGTTGTGAGGGTAACCTTGTCCAGTTGTATTTGGACTGCCATTTGGTTGCTGTGTGTTTTTCCAGAGTCGTGGTCGTGGTCTTATGCACATGGTCTTGGCATCAAAATATCTCAGAATTCGGTCTTAGGGTGGCCATTATGTCAACATACATGCTATATGGTTGTTGGGTGATATAAGTTGTGCCTCAGGTTATGCATTCTCACTGACATTGTTGTCAATTGATTTTTCTCTTAAGAAATTGATAGAGGTTATACCTCTGTGTGTTCTGGGTAACTGCCACTGTCCAATAGACATTCACTTCTCCTCTGCAAACGCAAGACACACGATGCACATCGGTTTTATACCCTACCCATCGTTGTTTCCTCTGTGGCTAACTATTGCGCCATTGCCCAGGCCGAGAGTTATAAGAAACCCTATGGTTTTATACTATGCTTGTATCAAAGGGTCTTTTCCTATGGTTGATATGTTTTGAGGACCTCCAGTTCTCTGTGCTATTGATGACTGAGCAAACTCTTTATTACCTATTTATATTTGTTATGACAGAGCCCGATTTTAAAAATCCCCAACTGTTCTTACTCCTGTCGGGCATCTCTTTGGTTGTCAAAGATTGGTTGTAAAGAAGGGTGGTTATGATAGTGGCATCAAATACCTATCTCGTCTTTATTTGATTAAATTGGTTGAAAAGGTTGGTATCGGGAATGAGAAATAATACGCTGTCAAAGGGCTACCTCCTTTTCATTATGCTTTGAATCACTGTGTTCTACAATTGTAAGTTGGTGACTATTGTGTGTTTCACTAGGCCCGATCAGGATCATAGCAAATTATGGAATTGATAACTGCGTTTATTTCGTTATGTTCACTGTGTACCTATTATGAATCATCATGCATGTTGTAAATAATTGCATCGACAATGATGAAGCTCGTGTTTTATATTGATTATGGTTTTATTGCAAAAACTTATTGGTTCATATGTTGAAGAATGTATGAAATCAGACAAGTTTTAGAAGTCTGTTCAGTTTGGAAAGGGACATGTGCATATGTTTTAATTGGTCGATTGTGAATTTATGGACAGTGTATGATATTTTTATAGAAATGTATTATGGATAGAGGTGGAGCAATGTTGTTGTGTGTTTTCTTTCGATTCTTAAAAGGAGAGGAAAGCAAAAGACCAAACCTTTCTTAACAGGACTGTTGAAAGTCGTTTCAATTATGAGTATAATTGCAGACTGTTCTGATTGAGAAATTTTTGAGGGATTTAAATGTGGAACAATGATAAATTTTGATACACAATAATTATTAAATTGGTGTTGGTATTTTTTGTATTGAGTACAAATTTATGTTTATTGATTATTTGATTTGTTTTATGAAAAACATTCTTTTTTTCCCTGCCATTCTCTCACTTTTCTGCACATTACAAGTCCCCTTACCTTCCCAGATTCACTATTCACTCCCTGTTCTTAAAATTAAATTATAGTTAAATGAAAACTCTGTATTAAAGAAGTGGAATGATGGCACATGGAAGAGTTACAGTTGGCATGTTTTGTTATTACAATAAAGTTGATTGTTTGATGATTTGTTAAGCAGTAATCATGATCTACCCCCCTCCATTTTACCACTTTTCGCTTAATACAATCCCTCATATATACCAGAACCCTTATTCACCCCCTGCTCATTGACAAGTATTAAATGATTTTATGGATTGGATTGCATGATTCTGATGTGTTGCTAAGCCAAAATTTGTTTCATATTTAAAGATATGTCATGTATGGTTTGTTGAAGAAACTAGTTGCTAATAATTAATGCATACAGGAATGAGCTTCTTCAACAAAGATAGCCATGCCCAAGGTAACATGGGAAGATGAAATCGGAAAAGGGGCCCTAGAAGGCCAAGGTTTCTATACATTTTGGTGCAGACTCACAAGAGTTGAGCCAACTATTCCAGGCTAGATTTTTTAATTGGATTGGATAGGGAGTGGTCCAGCCTAGGCCAAAAAGGTCTCCTTTCCAAGCCCCACATGTCCCTAGTATCCTAGTTCCCCCTCATGTGTCATTACAACCTGAAGTCCCTGAAAATGATGGATGGCAAGATATTGTCCACCCGACAGTCTCCCAACATTGTGGATGGCCCAATTTGTCTCTACCTGCTCCTCCACCGGTTAACCAAATTGTCCAAGCTGCCCCTGCACACTCACTAGTATAGTCTTCCCATGCAAGCAAGAGGTTAAAAAATGAATCCCACCATGCTCCTGATAAAGGAAAAGCTGTTGCTGCCCCCTCCTCTCCCTCAAATGAATCTACCAAATCCGTTTCATCCCGCATGCATTTGAGAGATGATTGCTCTCATGTTATCAGTGAGATTAGGCCTAAAGGCTCCACACAACCTAAGGAAGGGAAAATTCCCCCCCATAGTGGCAAATATGGGTTTTAAGTGTTTTTATTTATTGATTGTTGAGAACAGTTGACTTCTGAAATTTTTGGACAACACACTATTTTTTGATATGTGGATATTATATTTTTGGATATGATTTCAAATATCATTGATATTAATTGTCAAATTATGAGAGTGATTATGGGAGCCACAAGGAGGGATATATTTGATTGATTAAATAGTTGTGTTTATGATTGTTAAAGAAACTAATGGGAGTCATAAGGGGTCCTACCTACTAGTTATTATTTATTAAAGACCCTTATTATTATTTTATTAATTTCCCCCCTAAACTAAAAATTTGGTTGAGTTTTAGTTAACTTAACTAAAGAGGTATTTTAACCACTTCAACTAATTCTGATTGATTAAAGGCAAAAAGAGAAGGAGGAAGAAGGGTAGACTAGAAGGAAAAAAAATACTAAGATCTGCTCTTGAGTTTTATTGAGATAATTCAATTTTCATTCATTCTTTAATTCATTGAAAGCCTAATTCTCTTTTATGATAGGAGGGTCCTATTGTAGACAACAAGATTCAAGGCTGAATTACATCATTCACAAACTTGCTTTTCATAGGTGTTGATCTATCTTTGATAGTCTGTGTAGACTTGTCTGTTTGTGAATTAAATTTCATGACTAATAAAGGATATTGTGCAGAGTCGATTGGGCAACAATCTGTGGCAAACTGATCCAGCTTTTAAAAGTTCAGTTTTTTGCTTTCTGTCAAAAGCCCTTTTGTATGGTTTTCATCGGGGACATCTAATTTTGACTTTGGTCCAAACTTCCTTAGGGATTTTTGTAAAGAGAACGATTCTTTTGATAAATTGGAATGAAATAAGCGATTGCTCTATGTCTCATTTGTGTTGATTATTGACTTGGTATTTTTACTTCTGTCTCTACATTTATTTATGCATCTCTTATTTTTTAGAAAATTACATAAACATTGAGTTTTTCATCAATCCTTCATTTATAAAAAAAATCAGCCTAAACATGTTGTAACCAATACTTGTGGATTAGGAAACAATTTTTGATGGCTATAAACATAGGGTGATATTCCCGTCTATCTTTCTTTAGCCAAGTAAGATCCAAAAATGATTGAGTAAGATCATTTCATATCTTTTCCTCAACATTTGTTTTGGCGACCATACTGGGAAGATCTTTAATATCTGTCTGGTTGATTTTTATGCTTTATTATCATCGAATATATCTATTTTTTTGATATTGATCCTGTTATCACATATAGTTGTCAAGGGCAACAGGTTGTCCAAGTTCGCGGCCTGCACAAGAAACATCAAAGCGCAACATTCAAAGCAGTCTATTTCAGGCTCAAAATGCAAGCAACAGGCGAGATCAACTTCAACGGTGGACATTCTTGAGAATATCAGATCGACCGTTCACAAGAATCGAGGGTTCAAAATATTGTTAAAGTTGTTTGTCAAAGGTCCGAAGTCTTGAAACCTGACGTGAGTATGAGCCGTCCGATATTGAGGTGGACAGGTGGCAGTCGATCCAAGCGTTCGGGGAAATGAGCTTCGAGAGTTTTGAAATGAGAAGTGCATAAAACTTCCGAAGAGCCGAAGCCCGAACTCCCGAAGCAATCGTGGACCATTGATCTCAAAATTAGCAGGGAGCCATTGATCTTAGCAGCAGTTCCTCCTAAAGTCCTGAAGGCCTGAAGCGCCAAAGTGACCAAAGTCCCGAAGGTCCGAAGTGCTTGAAGTCCCGAAGCGCTCAAAGTCCTGAAGACCCAAAACACCTGAAGCCTGAAGGCCCAGAGTAAGTCTCAGTCGTCTGATTCAAATGGACACACGACGCTAGATCTAGGGCTCCAGAGGAAAGTGAAGGGGAAAAAGTGAGATTTGAGTTTTGATTTTCCCGGAACCCGGAGACTTGAAGGGATCTTAGCCGTTGATCCAGGAGCCACGCATCACCAGATCCTTAGATCCAGGTAAAAACGCATGCAAGAGGATGAGGTTTGATATTTTATTTTCCCAGAGTCCGGAGACTCGAAGGAGATCTCAGCCATTGATTTAAGAGGATACGTGGCAGTTATCAGTATGGAAATTTGGCACACTTGTCGGTCATGACACCTTGCACCTGTTCAGCAGTGACACGTGGCACTAAGTCTAGGTAGCTGTGGGCATATCATTCGCTTCTTTCTTAGTGACACATGTCACTTCACTTTCATGACACATCAACATAGCAACGATAGGTCATCCTCCGGGAGGTGTTATTGTTCAACGTCAAGAGTAGCATCCCCCTCCCCTAGGGCACAGTTTGGCAGATTCTAAAGTTGGCGGGTGGTTAATATTGGCAGTAGTGCTAAATCTAGAAGGTGCCCCCATATCGTAGACAACATCTAGATCAATGGTCATGCTTAATTGCGGGGACGCAACTTGCTCGATCGATAAAATTATTGAGCGGTCCCACAATTGAAATTGTGGTTTGGCGAAAGTGATACGTGGCAGAAGGCGGTGGATTGCGGGCCCAAAAGAGGTGTGAGTTCAAACTACTTTTGACGGCCCCGCAATCACGTGCTCATATAGTGTACGATCCAAGAGTAGCGCGTGGTTTCCCTCTAGGTACTAAGTCTCATCCCGATCTCGAGGGTTTAATTAATAAATGAAATGACTGGTGGTTGGAAGCTCGATTCACTCAGTAATTAGAAGGCATGGAGGGCCCGACCGTGGGGACTGAACCGTCAGCCGTGGTACCCTTATGGTCAGATTTTCCTACAGACCCATACTGATCTGAGCTCACGTTTGACAGAGGGATACATGCATAGTATGACAGAAGACTACTCGAACGCAATGCTTTGAATGTAGTGATGGGATCACACTCCTGATAGTCAGGGATTGATCCGAGTATAAAGAGATAGTTTTGATATTTTTTTAAAGTCGTCAACTGGTTAAGCATAGCTCCCCATTTTGTAATGTTTTGATGCCAGAACTTTTCTCTGGTTATGTATTGGATTTGAGACTTTCAGATTAATAGAAGTCAACCTCTTTTCATCTCTTTGTAAAAATTATGCCAAAACACTTGGGCATGGAGGATCCAGTCGAGGGTTGTTATGATGTTGTAATGTAGGTTTGATTGTAGCAGTATCACGACTAGTTTTAGTCAGCTTCCTTGTGATTTTTTTCCCTCTTAAACTGAATGGCTCGAGCATGGAGGATCCAATCGAGTTGTTGTAGCTGCATGGTGATGTAGGTTTGATCATTGTTCTGTTGTGACTGTGTTGTTTGGAAATATTTCAGTGTCTGAAGCTTGAGCTTAAGAGTGATCTTCAGTCTGAGTTTTTCTTCTCCAAGCTGCTTGAAGGCCTGATGCCCATAGCAGTATTGTCCACCTTTCTTACTAAGTCTTCCCTCTACTCACACTTAAACTCAATTCGCTGACTGAAGTTAGTTGTGGCCCTCACTTCCCTGTGCATTTCTTGTCCAGTTCTGTGTTGAACATCATTCATATATTGAGTTTTTTCCATTGATCTCCACTCATATAAAACCAACATCCACCAAAAAATCTGATGGGTACTAGGCTTATCCTCCCGCAATCTGAGGGTGACTCTCAATGCTAACAAATTCTTTGACTGTTTCATTTCTTTATGACTGTACCTGTTGCAAGGTAGCCTAATATTGAGCCCGGTCTTCAAGATCAAACCAACATCGCTTTAAACTTGTTTAACACCATTTTAGACACTGCTAATACTCGGGTTGAGCTTAATCGTTCATGGGCAACAATTGAACAAGACATAAGTACCCAAGAACATTGGGAAGCTAGACGTAGACATCTTAGGAATCAACCATAACTTTCTTTTCCTTCAGCTTTGTTATTCCTTACATGTTCTTAGACCTTCATGTTTATAGGAGAAGAAGAGGCTTATCACCTAAAATTAATCCTATTTATGAAATAGGAAGAAGGAACATTGTGTTATCAACCCAACAAAGTGCTCTAAGGAAAACCTTGTCTGATTATTCCAGTTCGTATTTCTCTCCTTTACCTATTATCCACAAGATGAAATCTAGTGGTGGATCTGGTGGCATTGGAGGTGCTTCTTCATCTCAATCTTCATCTTCATCAGTGATTGGTAGCTTATATACTCACCAAGTCCCTGTTCAATCTACCACGAACCCCACCAAAGTCATTAAAAAGTATGGGCTTTTTCAGTTTGAAGAAGATGCTACAACCACACCGTGGCATGTTTCTTCTCCTCTTAACCTGACACCTGCTACTCACCCACTTCCTAAATTCAAAGAGAATCTCCCTAGGTTTTTCAGGGAATAACACTGTCACTACAAATTAACACTTGGTGACATTTTCTAATGCCTTTCATAACATAGGAGCCAATGACATTGATACTTGTATGTGCTTATTTGTCAATTCCCTTGAAGGGCAGGTTGCAACTGATTTCTTTGACCTTCCTCGTAATATTTTTTCTACTTGGAAGGAATTAGTTTATTGGTTCAAATCCACCTATGGGCAATCCAAAAGCCCAACCGAGAAGTTACGGGAATACAACAACATCTCTTATAAATATGGTGAGACCATCAAGTCCTTCAACTTGCATTTCACCAAGTTATACAATCAAATCCCTGAACTCATTCAAACTCAGAACCAAGCCACTTTCATGCATTACATTACCTTCCCCTTACCATCACAGGCTTGAGGAAAAGGCCATTGATAAACTCGTTTATGCTCTGCATACTTGTTTAGAGTATGAAGAACAACTTGAAAGAACATGTCTTCCTCAGGGAGAATCATTTAAATAGACAGACATGTCTTCCCTCTTACAACTTGTAAAAGACATGAATAATCATATGATAGCGTACGAGCAAAAGGTAAATGTCTCCGCTCTTATCCCTGGAGCTTCATCCTCTTTTGCACCCCCCTTTAGAAATCCAAATGAAAATAATTTTCAGCCTAAGGATATCATGTCCCATAGTTGGTGTAAATTTTGCAAGGAACACCATGGGGAAAGTACATGTGAGGTAAGGAAGAGTGCCAGAGATAAAATATTTGGTAAGAGACCTGAAACTACCATCGCTGTCCTAGATTTTTCAGAGCCAGAAGATGTCATGATCATCAATACTAGGAATACATCCTATGCTCCCAAAAGGAAATATGATCGTCCTCGCAATTATTCTAGCTTGAGCTCATCCTCACCAGCTGTTACTGTTTAGGTCCCTAAGGCTCCTAACATTCAAGGAACTACCTCCCCTCTC
Source organism: Picea sitchensis (assembly GCA_010110895.2). Lineage (NCBI taxonomy): Eukaryota > Viridiplantae > Streptophyta > Pinopsida > Pinales > Pinaceae > Picea > Picea sitchensis. Next base: position 36,544 of record SNQJ01S0046849.1, read on the forward strand.
CCCTCTTCCAAATACAATATTCTAAATCAGTTGGCCAACATCAAAGCAGATGCAACCCTTCTGGACATGGTTTCTGTCCCTTAACAACAAAGGCATCTAAAACAATTCATGGAAGGAAAATATTCCATTGTATCCATCCTCTCTGAAGAGGTAGATGAAGAGGATTCGATTCTAAATAAAGTAGGTGTACACAACTTTAGATACCCTATAAAAAATCCCCCTTTTTATATTTCTGTAAAGATTGTGGATAATATTTCCCATTGTTGCCTCATTGATGGTGGTTCAGGCCCAAGTGTAATGCCGAAGATTATTATGGAGGAGCTAGGCTTGTCTTGTACAAATGAAAACGCTAGAATCATGCTCTCTTATAATAGTCTACAAAAAATGACCATAGGTGAAATCAAGGACGTGACCTTGGTTTTGTGTGCGCACCCTGAAATAAGGACAACCCTTAATATTCAGGTAATTGATATGCTAGTAAGTAACTACTTGATCATCCTAGGAAGAGATTGTAAATATTTGACAGGTGGATACCTCTCACTCGACGGGACACACTTATCTGTCCCTCATAATGGTAGAAACATCATAGTCCTCAGAGAGGGAAGGATTTCACCTTTCATAGAAAGTGTTCCACAACCTAATGTGAATTATATCGAAGAGGACCTAGGGGTGTATTCCATCTTTGCCGAGGAGGACAACACTCCCTTGGAACAAATCGACTTAGATGACGGTATGTGGCATATGCACTTTGATGGTTCATGCTCTAATGAAGGAAACATAACTGGCATCATCTTGTACTCTCCTATGGGAAAAATTCATAACTTTTCTTATAGGTTAGAATTTGCTTGCACAAACAATGTCACTGAATTCAAAGCTTTACTATTAGGCATTGAAAATGCCTATAATTTGGGTTGTGGCCACCTTACATTTTTTGGGGATTTAGAGCTTGTTGTGAACCTTGTATGTAAGACATACTCTCCTAGCAACAAGTTAATGAAATGCTACACCCAATTTGTTTGGGCACTTATCTCAAACTTATTATCTTCCAACATTACTCATGTTAAGAGGGAATTGAACTGAGTGGCTGATCAATTAGCTATTTTTGCAACCTCTCCTAATTGGAAACTTCTGCCTCAAAGACTTGATTGTACTTTTCATTCTCTATATAATCCACACATCCCTGATAATATATAATCATGGCAGGTCTTCCCCAGTGATGAGAGAATCTATTCTTTCATTCAAAATGAACCTTATAAGCCTAAGGAAATTATATACATAGAAGATAACAAGATTCCTAAGGGCTTGACTCCCATAGAAAGTTCATTTTCATCGAGTGATGTAGGAAAAAAAGAGAAACACAAAGAAGAGGAGTCGGAAAGGAAGTTGGGTGAAACCATCTCCTTGAACATTTGAACACCTGAGTCTCCAAGGAATGTTAAAATAGGTGCCCAATGTTCCGATGAAGAAAAAATGAAGTTTGCCAGACTGCTTGGTGAATTTCAAGATGCTTTTTCTTAGTATTATGGGGATCTTCATGGTTTTTATCCCGCTCTTATACAACATGCCATTCCTATCAAGGAGGGCATAAAACCGGTTAGGCAAAACCAAAGACCTATCAAGCCTACACTAGAAGCAACTATTCGAAAGGAGTTGGAAAAAGTCTTTAAGGTTGGGATCATTTTTCAAGTTAAGTATTCAGAATGGGTTTCCAATTTGGTTCCCGTTCGGAAAAAAGCTGGTCAAATTAGATTATGTGTAGATTTTTGCGCATTGAATCGGGATAACATAAAATATCAATTTCCTCTCCCTAATATGGAAATGATTTTGCAGCAAGTTGCAGGGTCACAGATGATGTCCTTACTTGACGGTTTTTCTGGTTACAATCAAATCAAGGTAAATGGGGTAGATAAATATAAAACCACCTTTATTACTCGTTGTGGAACTTTTTCTTTCGAACTTATGCCTTTTGGCCTATCCAATGCAAGTGTCACGTTGCAAGGGAATGTGCAGATAATTTTTGATGATTTGATATCTATCTTGATGATCTAATCATGTATTCTGAAATACGATCAGATGTCTCGAAGTTTCAAAAATTATGGTTGGGTCCTTTCAAGATCGCTTTTGTCCTGGGTACAAACTCTTACATTTTAAAGGATTTACGAGAGCGATTGTTTTCCTACAACACTAACGATTCTCACGTAAAACACTACGTGGAAACAACTTGAAGAGTTTAACACTGTTTGGATTGTTCTGTATATTATTAGTTCAGTTCTGTTTTCATAGTTTTCATTACTGCCTTTTCAATTATGCTTTTAAAACAACTTTCAATTCTTCTTTCATTTTAGTAGTTTTCGTTCTGTTGTTTGCATTTCTATCATTCCATTCCTGCTGTTTTAAATTTTGCAGTTTCGTTTTTGTTATGACTTTTCTTTCTTTTGTTCTTTTTGATTTCAATTTTTGGTCAAGAATAAAATGTTGGATCAGTTCTGCCACAATGACACTCCTACAAGGTATTGTTAGTCAATAAAAATAAATCTTACATGGTTGTTATGATGTCCCCCCTGAAGGAATCATTGAATTTGTTATCTACTTTCACTACTGTCTTATGAGATAATTGGTTACTTCCCGCTTCTGCTTTCCATTTCTTCAACGATTTTGAGATTCAAAAGAGCAAGTCCAGAAAATTTTTCTCCTTGAAGTCAAGAGAACATTCTAGTTGAATGATTGTGCATACATGGATAAACCCCCTCATACTTAACACTTTCCATGAGTTATTCCCAAATTCATGGTGATCTTTCCACTAAATCTTCTCACTTCCCCCTATTGCATAATCATTCTGGTTATATCTTCTTGATCTGATTTTCTTGGTCTACGAAACCATACATTCTAAGTTCTTAATCTGTTGGAAACAAATTTCCCTGTGGAGTCACTAGTTTTTTGATGATTAAAATCGAAACGAGGAATTTCTCCCGCAAATTATTGCTAAAGCCCTATTATTTAAACTATGCTAATAATATAATACTAGTAGGTGGGACCCCCTTGTAGATTGGTGGCTCAGAAATATTCATATCACACATTTTTTGTTGTTGTTTCGATGCTTCTTATAGGGTCCTATATGATCGACAATGCAGTCTTGGTTTCAATTTGACATAGTGACAGGTGGATGATGCATTTTATGAGATGTTCTGCTATTTATTTTTATGTTATGACTGGCATACATTTATAGTTTCTATGTTTAATCATGTCACCATGATTTATTAATTGGCTACACATGCACAAGAAATATGTTAGTAATGACATAACCAAAACAAAGGGAAGAAACTTATGGAAAAAATCCTAAGAGAAAAAAATCTATGGTTATGCTATGTTAGAAGTTATGTGCAATTGAAAATGTAAAACATGTTAGTGTTAGTCCTAACTATTAAATGGTTGGTTAGTGGCTATGCGATTTGCATTTGAATTATTGTTGGTGCATATGATATGAAAATGCATATGGTATGACATGAGGACTTGGCAAGGGTTAACGTGAAGGTTTTGGGTGGCGCATTTGGCAAGGAATATGGTCACAAGTTTCAATAGTTTTGAAATTGATTACATGGTTTTATTGCATTAGTGAGTGTTGGTTGTCTTGTACTTTGGAATTGAATAGAAGAGGAGATGGAAGTGACCTGCAGTAAATGCACATCACTCCATACTACCCCCATCAGGCCGTCACCCTGGTATGGTTCTTTTTGCATTTTGATCTGCTGGTGGTTAAGCTCCGTGATTCAGGCTCGGGAAGAAAACGCTTGACCAACTCGCCCTTTTAAGCTATCGGTTACAGGTATGGTTATTTTTCACCCCATCCATGAATTACGATCTGTGTATGAATGAACAATGGCCGAGTAATGCTTGGGTTTGTGTTTTCTTAAGAATTTCAACAATGTAAATGCATGGTTTCTCTCTTTGGAATGACTATGTGGTTGTTCAATTTGCAAGTAAAAGAATTGGTTTGGTTGAGTTGTGAATTCACTGGTTGTTCTGTTGGTGAAAATCGTGATGAGTATCTATGGATTTTGAATGAATATGGGTATTATTGCTCTGTGTTTTTGGTGGAGGGTTTCGCTCTGTGTATTCTTGCTGGTTGCTTCCTCACAGTTGTGAGGGTAACCCTGTCCAGTCGTATTTGGACTGCCATTTGGTTTCTGTGTGTTTTTCTAGAGTCGTGGTCGTGGTCTTATGCACATGGTATTGGCATCAAAATATCTCGGAAGTCGGTATTAGGGTGGCCATTATGTCAACATACATGCTATATGGCTGTTGGGTGATATAAGTTGTGCCTCAGGTTATGCATTCTCACTAGCATTGTTGTCAAATGATTCCGCTCTTAATAAATTGACAGAGGTTATACCTCTGTGTGTTCTGGGTAACTGTCACTATTCAGTGGACATTCACTTCTCCTCTGCAAACGCAAGATGCACGATGTGCATCAATTTTCTACCCTACCCATCGTTGTTTCCTCTTTGGCTAACTGTTGCACCATTTCCCAGGCCGAGAGTTATAAGAAACCCTGTGGTTTTATACTATGCTTGTATCGAAGGGTCTTTTCCTATGGTTGATATCTTTTGAGGTCCTCCGGTTCTTTGTGATATTGATGACCGAGCAAACTCTTGACTACCTCTTTATATTTGTTGTGATAGAGCCCAATTTTAAAAATTCCCAACTTTTCTTACTCCTATCAGGCATCTCTTTGGTTATCAAATGTTGGTTGTAAAGAAGGGTGGTTATCACAGTGGCATCGAGTACCTATCTCGTCTTTATTTGATTAAATTGGTTGAAAATTTTGGTATTGGGAATGAGAAATAATACACAGTAAAAGGGATGCCTCCTTTTCGTTATGCTTTGAATCACTGTGTTCTACAATTGCAAGTTGGTGACTACTGTGTGTTTCACTAGGCCCGATCAGGATCATAGCAAATTATGGAATTAATAACTGTTTTATTTCATTATATTCACTATGTATCTATTATGAATCATCATGCATGTTGTAAATAATTACATCGACAGTGATGAAGATCGGGTTTTATATTGATTATGGTTTTATTGCAAAAACTTATTGGTTCATATGTTGAAGAATGTATGAAATCGGGCGAGTTTTAGAAGTCTGTTTAGTTTGGAAAGGGACCTGTACATATATTTTAATTGGCCAATTGTAAATTTATGGAAAGTGTATGATATTTTTATAGCAATGTATTATGGATAGAGGTGGAGCAATGTTTCTATGTGTTTTCTTTCGATTCTTAAAAGGAGAGGAAAGAAAAAGACCAAGCCTTTCTTAACAGGACTATTGAAAGTCATTTTGATTATGAGTATAATTGCAGACTGTTCAAATTCCAAAAATTTTGAGGGATTTAAATGTGGAACAATGAACAATTTTGATACATAGTAATTATTAAATTGGTGTTGGTATGTTTTGTATCGATTACTTGATTTGTTTTATGAACAATATTCATTTTTTCCCTGCCATTCTCTCACTTTTCCGCACATTACAAGTCCCCTCACCTTCCCAGATTCACTATTTACTCCCTGTTCTTAAAATTAAATTATAGTTAAATGAAAAATCTGTATTAAAGTAGTGGAAGGATGGAACATGGATGAGTTACAATTGATATGTTTTGTTATTACAATACAGTTGATTGTTTGATGATTTTTTGAGCAATAATCATGATATACTCCCCTCCATTTACCACTTTTCTCTCAATACAATCCCTCATATACCCCAGAACCCTTATTCACCCCCTGCTCATTGACAAGTATTAAATGATTTTATGGATTGGATTGCATGAGTCTGATGTGTTGCTGAGACACACTTTGTTTCATATTTAAAGAGATGTCATGTATGGTTTGTTGAAGAAACTAGTTGCTAATAATCAATACATATAGGAATGAGCTTCTTCAATAGAGGTAGCCATGGTAGGGGTAACATGGGAAGAGGAAATTGGAATAGGGTCCCTAAAAGGCCAAGGTTTTCTATACATTTTTATGCAGACTCACAAGAGTTGAGCCAACTATTCTAGGTTGGATTTTTCAACTGGATTGGACAGGGAGTGGTCCATCCTAGGCCAGAAAGGCCTCCCTTCCAATCCCCACATGTCCCTGGTATCCTAGTTCCCTCTCTTGTCTCATTACAACCTGAAGTCCCTAAAAACGACAGATGGCAAGATATTGTCCACCCGTTAGTCTCCCAACATCGTGGCTGGCCCAATTTGTCTCTACCTGCTTTTCCTCCACCGGTTAACCAAATTGTCCAAGATTCCCCTACACACTCACTAGTACAGTATTCCCATGCAAGAAAGAGGCTAAAAACCGAAGCCCACCATGGCTCCAGATAAAGGAAAAGCTGCTGCTACCCCCTCCTCTCCCTCAAACGACTCTGCCAAATCCGTTTCATCCCGCATGAATTTGAGAGATGATTGATCTCATGTTATCAGTAAGATTAGGCCTACAGGCTCAACACAACCTAAGGAAAATTCAGAGAAATCAAAGGGAGACAAAAGCAACAAGGGAAAAATTGCCTCCCATAGTGGAGAATATGGGTTTTAAGTGTTTTTATTTATTGATTGTTGAGAACAGTTGACTTCTGAAATTTTTGGACAACACACTATTTTTGGATATGTGGATATTATATTTTTGGTTATGATTTCAAATATCATTGATATTAATTGTCAAATTATGAGAGTGATGATGAGAGCCACAAGGAGGGATATGTTTGATTGATTAACTAGTTGTGTTTATGCTTGTTAAAGAAACTAAAGGGAGTCACAAGGGGTCCCACCTACTAGTTATTATTTATTAAAGACCCTTATTATTATTTTTTTAATTCCCCCCCTAAATTAAAAAGTTGGTTGAGTTTTAGTTAATTTAACTAAAGAGGTAGTTTAACTACTTCAACTAATTCTGATTGCTTAAAGGAAAAAAAAGAACGAGGAAGAAGGAGAGAATAGAAGGAGAAAGAATACTAAGGTCTTCTCTTGAGTTTTATTGAGATAATTCAGTTTTCATTCATTATTTAATTCATTGAAATCCTAATTCTCTTTTATGATAGCAAGGTCCTATTGTAGACAACAAGATTCAAGGCTGAATTACATCATTCAGACACTTGCTTTTCAGAGGTGTTGATCTATCTTTGATAGTCTGTGTAGACTTGTCTGTTTGTGAATTAAATTTCATGGATGATAAAGGATATTGTGCAGAGTCGAGTGGGAAACAACCTGTGGCAAGATGATCTAACTTTTAAAATTTCAGTTTTTTACTTTCTGTCAAAAGCCCTTTTGTATGTTTTTCATCGGGGACATCTAAGTTTGACTTTGGTCCAAACTTCCTCAAGGATTTTTGTAAAGAGAACGATTCTTTTGATAAATTGGAATGAAATAAGTGACTGCTTTATGTCTCATTTGTGTTTATTCTTGACTTGGTATTTTTACTTCTGTCTCTACATTTATTTCTGCATCTCTTATTTTTCAGAAAATTACATAAACATTGAGTTTTTCATCAATCCTTCATTTATAAAAAAATCAGCCTAAACCCCTTGTAATCAATACTTGTGGATTAGCAAACAATTTTTGATGGCTATAAACATAGGGTGATATTCCTGTCTATCTTTCTTTAGCCAAGTAAGATCTGAAAATGCTTGAGTAAGATCATTTCATATATTTTCTTCAACACCCCCCTTTTTTGCCTTAGAAAGAGCTATGATATCAATTGTATTGTACTAAATAGATATGAAAATAAAATATAGACATTAAATTGAACATAATAGATATACACAATAGACAATAAAGGAATTGCCACAATAATTATAGAGAAAAATCCTTGAAGTAGGGTGACACCATTAATTATTCCTTAAGGAAGGAAATCACTCCACAAGCAATGTTTGCTACAATTATAATATACTTCGCAATGCCCCATTATATTGCTTCTAATTCTTTACATAATTTTATCTAACCTTGCTAGGAAGTTTCTAGTGAAGGAACCTTCAAGCAATCCATCTTACAATTATTGCTTTCACACTATGTGGCTACCTATCTATTATTACCCCCTTTGGGTACCTCCCTAGTTACCCTATGTTATCCTCCCTAGGTACACTACATATAGGCCTGAAAAACTATTGAATATGAGCCTCAATATTGCTGGAAATTATTCCTTTACTATTATCACCGAAGGATGGTAGCATCATTTTTTGTCATCAAAAACTACTTTTTTCTCTAAATAAAGTTACTAGCTTGCCTTTGGAAACCGTAAAATGGTTTTGCATTTTGGTGGGGTAAAAGATGGATCTACATGGGGATTGTACTATTCCAATAAGTGCATGAGAACTGCCATTAGAGAATTTTTGAGGTCTAAAATGGGCATCCTAAGGAATATAATAAAATAATAATTAAAATATGATTTTTTCAAGGGAAATAATGATTTTCTTAATCGTATTTTCAAATTATCTCCTTGTATGTTTACTCAAATTTCAAGTGAAAACACGTGCTGTATGTGGAATTAAATTCCACATCCAACGAGTACCCACTCTGCATACTTTTAATAGACCCATAGTGAGATAAACTGGAAATACATGGAAAAATGTCAAGAAATATGTTTTTTTCATGTATTTCTTATTTATCTCACTGCAAGTCTATTAAAAGTATGCATAGTGGGAACTTATTGGATGTGTAAATTGATTTCACATCCTAAAAGTTCCTACACTAGAAATTTGAGTAAATCTATAAGGAGATAAATAAAAAATACGATTAAAAAAATAGTTTTCTTTCTTTTCCTCCAAAACTATTTATCCTTATGGTTGACATTATCATTTTGAATCCTATTGTTTCTTTTAAAGTTGATGCTGATATCAATTTTGTTTTGTTTTGTTTTGAGGCCCATTTTTGACCTCAAAATTTCTCTAATGAAATCTTGTACTTGCTAGGAGACTTCCAAGAAAGTGAGCAAAACATGTGGTGTGATGGATCCACATTCACATCCCATAACCCCACATCATACAATGAATTTTGTTTTGCTCAAAAATTTAAAAATTAGCTTTACAAATCAAGGAACAAGAGGAATATGCCAAAGGGATCATGAAAATAAACCAAATGTTCATACAATTGAGTTTATTCATCCAACCCTACTCTAACATATGAATATGAACATGCTAAGTGAAATCATAAAGCTAATGCAACCATGCTAGCATATTTCCAATGATGAAAAGTCTTTTGTTTGGTTATGAACCAAAACAAGGCCACATCATTCATCTACTAAGTATATGCTATAATATCCATCAATTCTTGGTTGGAAAATGAAATGCACTCCTAGAAACAACAAAGAAGACCAATATTGTGCCAAAGATGGCATACACGACTGCAATATTTCTCTATCCATTGGAATATAGGGTTGATGTAATCACTCTCTTTGGTAAAATAATAGGGAAGACCATCAACATCATTCATCAAACCATTAATCAAGAGATGTTTTGAAGGTGGCTCCAATAGAAATTTGCAAGGAAACTATTGCCTCTCTTTGCTTCCCTCAATCATAAATATATACGGAGCATGAGAATACAAATTAGATCTGAAAAATCTCAAAATTATATGACCTAGGGCCTGCTATCCTCTCTTAGGAGGCTTGAAATGCAATAAAAAAATCATCAAATAAAAACATTACTGTCCCATATATATTGCAACCTCAAAAACACAATTGTTAGCTAGATTTTCATGCACAAGGAAAATATTTGGGGACATCGATCGCTAGAAAATTTTTGAGGTTCCATGGCCACGAATATCCCCTTTTTGCATTACCAAATCAACTCCATCAGTGAGAAAATTCATCCCTAGGTCTCTCACTGTAACACCCCCATCCACCTGCTAGGGAGTGCCACGTAAAAACTTTCTCTAGTCATCAGCTCTGATAGCATTTTTCCAGCAATTCCACTTAAATCACTCTAACACAACTCTGTCATTAATTAAAAACACATATATAGTTTGCAATGCATGATTACGTACATTTTTTTAACAAATTTATACACAATTCATAACAAAATTATACACACAACATAAAAAACATAAACCCATGACAACAATTGCATAAATATAATTGCAAACATGGTTTAACACACAACTGGCACTTATCTTTTGAATAAAGGAAACCAATTGTTGGCAAACCTTCCACATTCCTCCCAGCCTTAGACCACACTGTTCATAAATATCAACAGTGGGTCACCCCCGATTTGGGGTTAAACTCAACTTAGGTAAGGGTTCCCAACCAGGCTAAGGTATCTCACTCCATAGGAACTCAGTCACAGGTAAACCAGACACATGCGACTCAATTACTGGAAAATACGTCATAGATGCCAACTTGCATTGATAGCCTACAATCTCTCATTCCCCACATGCCTGTCCCACCCTAGGAAGTGTGCCCCTTCTCTACTCAACAATCCTTCAATTGCACCACTTCCCTTTTAGGGATTCAACAACAGGATGAACATGAAATATCAGATCCCTATCACTACATTTTGACACCTCAAAAAACAATTCCCATCAATTTCTCACCCGGAGAGAATGCAATCTTCCACGGTCCTAACAACCCACCTCTTTAGTCCAACGTCCCATGGGCTTAACAACCTGCCTCTTCAGTTTGATATCCCACATGCCTGACAACCTGCTTCTTTGATCTAGCACTTCAGGCTAAGCCATATACAGATATATGTGACAATATTCAACACACTCCTCACAGTAAAAATCGACTCATGAGAACCACCAAATCGATTCACTCACTAAATAGTTCTATGACATAAAAAATCGCTCGAATGGAAGAACAATTAGCTCTTCCCCCGCTCCTGACGGTTGAATGAAAAAAAAATGAATGATTGAAATTCCAGAATGGACTAAGTCCAAACCACTTCACTTCATGTTTCCCCAACTTGAAACCTGTGAAGTTGAGAACCGCCTTTACTCCAAAGCATGTTCCTAACTTGACACTTGTCATGTTGAGAACTGTGTTTACTCACTTGTCCCCTCCCCAGGACTTAGGATATAATGTTATATCCTTATTTTACACTTTTTAAGAAATATTAATAAAATATTCCTTTTTGGCTTTAAGCCCCTTTATCCCAACCCCCTTGACCTCATTTAGTGGATTTTAATCCCCCAAACTCTTTTATGTGGTTGATCTACCGCAGGGATGTATTTTCATTAAATTTCATGTGATTACATTTAGATCTAAGTATAAAAGTACTGATCTTTTGCATACATGATCACCAACCTCAAAATATACAGTTCATGAACTTAAAACTAGTGCGCGCAAAACTTCTGGGTTGCACACACTTTTTCTTCAATGCGCCATTCTTGTGTACTTACACATGTGCGTGCCAAACATTAAACTGCACACTGTACCATTCTACAACTGTGCACACTCCTTTTATATGAGATCCTCACGCACTAACTTAATGCATGCATAACCAAATCAACAACTTGTTACTTCAACTCACCAATTTATAAGTAAAGTACAGTTACATTGATATTTACACTTGGGAATTGGCCTAGGGGTATTAAAATCCACTCCCACTTATTTATGCATTGTCCTCAGTGCATTATATACACATGTACAATCAAAATTTCAAAAATTCTCAAAAAGATGCGGGTACTCTACCTACATAACATCCTCATGCTCCTAAGTTGCATCCTCAGGTTCGTACTAGGTCCATTGGACTTTTACTATCCCCATGACTTGATTCCAGAGCTTCTTTATCTTCTGATCCAATATGCACACCAGATGCACTTGAAAACTTCCCTCTTGCTCCACCTGAACCACATTCCAGTGAATGACATGATTAATATCAAGAATATATCTTTTAATCAAGGATATATGGAATACATTATGAATATGTATTGATGTAGGAAAGACAAACATATAGGCCATAGGCCCAATCCTTTCGAGGATTTAAAATGGCCCACAAAGCCGCGCTGCCAACTTTGAACAATTTCCCAACTTAAGGGAACTTCTGTTGGCCTTTAATTTCAAGAACACATGATCTCCCACATTAAATTCCTTGTGATTTCTTCCCTTATCAGCATAAATTTTCTTCCTATCCCGTGTATCCTTTAAAATCTGCTTAATTATTATCATCTTCTCTTCCATTTCCTTGAGTAGTTATGGCCCAACTACTTCACGGTCTGCTGGGTTGTCCTAGCTGACTAGTGTGTTGCATTTCCTGCCATAAATTTCCTCAAATAGGCTCATCTTCAGGGATGCTTGGTGCCCATTTTTGTAAGAAAACTCTACTAAGTGTAGATAATCCTCCCATTTGGATGGTTTATCCATGACATACATTCTTAACATATCTTCAATTACTTGATTCACCCTTTCTGTCTACCCATATGACTTTGGATGATAAGTTGTGCTAAAATGCATATTTGTTCTAAATCCCTTAAACAATCCTTGCAAACATTTTGAAGTAAATTTTGGATCTCTGTCATACACAATTGTCTTAGGAATTCCATGCAATTGAGCTATCTCTCTCAAATAAACATCAACTATGCTAGTTGCCTTGTGAGTAATCTTTACTGGAATAAAATGGGCAGCTTTGGTAAGCTTTTCCACTACCACCATGATGGAATCATGCTACTTGTTGGTTCTTGGTAACTTAGTGATAAAATCCATTGTTGCCACTTCACACTTCCACTCAAGAATGGGAAATGGTTATAACAGACCAATTAAATGTCTATGCTTAGCCTTGACCTTTTGACATGCCAAACATTTGGCAAAAAAATCGACAACTTATTTCTTCATGCCTGGCCAATAATATTGACTATTGATAGCTGCGATAGTTTTATGGTAACCTAGGTGTCCATCATAAGGTACATTATGCATTTCTCCCAATATCAGATTCTTCAATTCCCAAGAATTTGGCACATAAATTCTGCCTCTGTATCTAATAATTTCATCACTTTCCAACTTATAATATTCAACTTTCTAGTGTAAGTTACCTTGTTGATTTTTTTCCCTTAACTCCATACACTTCTGATATGATTTTGTAGCTTCTAAAATTTTATCTTTCAAGTTGGATCGACACATTCTAATGGACGTAGCATGCATCCCATGTACTCTCATGCTCAGTGCATCAACCACCTTATTATCTTTTCCTTTGATATGTTTAATATCAAAATCATATTCACTGATGAAATCTAACCACTTGCTTTGCTTGACATTTAGAGTTGGTTGTCCAAACAAGTATTTTAGACCACTATGGTCTATCCACAACTCAAATATATTTCCCATGAGGTAGTGCCTCCGCATCTTCAAGGCATGCACTATGGCTTCCAACTCCAAATCATGAGTTGCATAATGTCTTTCATGCTCCTTCGACTTCCTTGATTCATAACATACCACATATATATTATGACTAAGGACTCCACCAAGTCCCTCATTACATGCATCAGTGCATACAATGAAATCTTCATTTGGATCAATAATCCTCTGTATTGGATCACTTGTTAATAAATGCTTCAAGTGTAGGAAACTTCTTTCACACTTGTGTGTCCATTCCAACTTCCCACCTTTCTTCTGCAAAGAAGTGATTGGGTGTTTAATCCTTGAGAATCCCTCAATGAATCTTGAGTAACCTGTAACACCCATGAATGATCTTACTTCTAATACATTCCTTGGTGCTGGCCATATTTCAATGGCTCTTATCTTTTTTGTATCTACTGCTATTCCCTCCTTGGAGATGATATGGCCCAAATAATGGATTTTCTTTTGATAAAATGAGCACTTTATCAATTTGACATACAACTGATGCTCCCTTAAAATATGTAACACCATTCTCAAGTTTTTCTCATGCTCTTCTTTAGACTTAGAATATATCAAGATGTCATCCAATAAGACAATGCCAAAATTTTCGAAGTAATTTCTGAATACACCATTCATGAGACACATGAAGACAACTGATGCATTTGTTAATCCAAATGGAACCACTGTGAACTCATAATTACCATACCTTGTTTTAAAGCAGTATTGCTGATGTCTTATTTTTTAATTCTTACCTGATGGTAGCCTGACCTGAGATGAATATTGGAGAATATTTTTGCATATTTCAGATGATAAAAAAGGTCATATATCCTTGACAAAGGATACTTTTTATTCACATTTACTTTTTTCAACTGCCTGAAATCTATGCAAAGTCTCAAGGTTCCATCCTTTTTCTTTAGAAACAATACTGGTGCACCCCAAGGTGACACACTTGGGTGTATATACCCCTTCTTCAGAAGCTCTTCAAGTTGCATCTGCAATTCCTTTAGTTCTGGTGTACTCATCCTGTAAGGAGTCTTTGATATGGGAGCTACTCCAGGCATCATATTTATGGAGAAGTCAATATATATTTTGGGAGGAAATCTTGGTATCTCCCTGAATACATCTTCAAAATCTTTCAAGACTACGTAGTCTTCAATGTATGACACCTTATCCTTAGGTTTCTCTTCCAACTGTGCAACAAATATTTGAAATCCTTTTCTGTAACTCTTCTTCAGCTGCAAGGCTATGATTTCTCTGATAGTTATTGTTCTAGGAATTTCTTGTAATTTCCTTAAGTTTCCTTCCTCATCCAAGCAAGTAAATGATTTTTTATAACAGTCCAGGACAACATGGTGTTGGTCCAACCAATCCATACCAATTAGGAAGTCATAGGAATCTAAAGGTATAATGTTTAAATATGCGCGGGTGTTCAGTCCATTCATGTTCATTGAACATGATTTAACCATCTCATTAATATTTATTTTATCTCCTGTAGCTAATTGCACCATCCAAGGATTTCCAAGCTTACTTCTTGGAAAATGAAACCTTTCCACCATCTTAGGATCTAGATAACTACGACTAGCTCCTAAATTAATTAAAATAGCAATGGAATGATTATTGATCTTACCTTCAACTTCCACTGTTTCAGCTTGATGCATGCTGTGAACAATGCTCACTCTTTCATTCCTGCACGGGAAATCTCTGTATGTATGATCTCCATTACAACCCCAACATTGAATATGTTGTTGCCTTGGCCTTTGCCCCAATGGATATGTCATTTTGGATTATTTAGTAGTTAGTTGTTCTTGATAGTTATTTATGAAGAATGGTGTCTTAGTCCCTTTCTTCCTCTGTTCCATCTTACTTTTCTTCTTGTCTTCCCAAGATTTCTGGTAAGTTTCTTTCCTTGTTTTCTAATCACAAAGACACTTAGCCCTTCTTATTGTTTCCTCCAATGTTTTGGGGTGATCATATTGTATTCTATTACTGATAAATGGTGGCAGTCCACTCAAATATATTTGAATCTTAACTTTATCATCTTTGATGAAGGAAACATATTTCAACAGTTCTAAAAACCTTCTTTCATACTCATCTATAGTCATACTCCCAAGCTTGAGTTCAAATAACTCTTTCATTATATTCTCATATTACCTCTTAGTCAAGTATTTCCTTTGAAAATACCTCTTGAATTCTCACCAAGTCACTTTATTCTCATCAATGCATTGTACTTGCACATATTGGTCCCACCATATTGATGCTTTTCCCTTGAGTTGATAAATATCAATTCTACCCTCTACTAGTGAAGAGTAATTGTGCAACTGGAAATACTTTCTCATATTTAGCAGCCAAGTTTCTGCATCCTCATCCTTCTTATGTTCACCATTAAAATTAGGAGGTTTGATTTAATTCATTTCCCTCTGTAGTTCATCCACCCCAATCTTCTTAGGTTTCTTAACAAGACTTGAACTACTAAGCGCTCTCCTAGTGGAATGTCTTGGAGAGTGATGGTGCTGTCTACCAACACTGATCTTCCCCTCTTATCATGGGACCTATAACTTCTTGATCTTCTTGACTTAGTGTGCTTATCCATCTTCTCAATTCTTTCCAAGCAACATGTCAACTTAATGTTGAAGTATTCTTGCGACTCTTTGGCTTTCATAAGCCTCTCATAGTCAACTTTATGACTCGAGACATCCCTTTGCAAAATTTTTATGGTTTCAACCAAGTTTATGCTTTCTTCCTTACCTTCTCCATGTCCATTGGAATTTGTACCTTCATCACCCATATGGACATACATTTTTATGATCTCTTCTTCTTGACTAAAAATCCCCTACACATATTCCTTGATTCTAAAATTGTGTTGATCTCGCTCCGATCTAATGATGTTGGCTCTGCAAAATGTGTAGCCAACAAAATTTGTTAGGTTAGACAATTTAACAAATCATGAAATGATGTACAATTCTGTTTTCATACAGAATCAAAATTATTTCTTTTGATTTCTTAGGAAATTGACTGCTCACTCAACTTCACACGCACAATTATACTTCATATTTAGTCTGCACAGGTTTTCATACACAACACTAAACATGTAGCACATGCATCGTGCACCACTATCTAGTGTGCATATTTTCTGTCGTGCACCAATCTATATTGAGTGCAACTCCTATGTTACACACCAATACTCATGCATATTAACAGTGATACACCACACTACTTCATGGTTAAGTTTTTCATACTGTGCGAAAATAATTATACCTTCGAGCGACATGATTATGCACGCACAATCATACCAAAGTTGCTCGCGCACCAACAATTCAAATTGCGTTCTACCAATATTCCAAGAACACATCATGTGCATCACACTATGACACAAGCTTGCACCTTGTGAGGACAAAATTAACATGTTTTACCTTTCATCTATTTACTGTGCACGCCACATGTTATACATGGTGCAATGCCACACTTTAGTGCATATACCTCACACATCCTTTTTTTCTGTGCAATGCCGAATGTTCAATGTGCACTCTTGTGTAATCATCATTTCTCCACATCATTGACTCCACACATTGCAATAATTAGTTTTTAGTGCACACACCTACACATATTATTCTCCAGTGCATCATTTCTACTTAGTGTGCACACTGCTCTCGACACTTAACTATTTTTTCCACAATTTTCACTAAAAATTTTGTGGATTTTTCCCAATTCTCAACACATTTCCACCATGGATGTTATACAATCAAGAAATTTGATCAATTTCACTCTCATATACTTAATTTCAACCTCTGCACGACAATTCTTGAGTGTTCCACTACTTGGAATTTATGGTGTGAATTTTCCCAAATCCTTCATAAATTTAGAAAATAAAATTGGGGCTTTTACTCAATTTCACTCTAGTGTTGCAAATTTTTGTCATGGTCACAATATAACTAAAAATTCCACCACTCCAAAATTCAATTCTCTGCGAAAAATACTTCGACATGATGTTAACCTGACCCATCCAAGCTCAATGTCGAAAACTGGGCTCTGATACCAATTTGTAACACCCCCAGCCACTCGATGGGGAGTGCCACTTAAAATTTTTCTCTAATCATCAAATCTGATACCATTTTGCCAACAATTCCACTTAAAATTCTCTGACACAACTCTGTCATTAATTAAAAACATATAGATACTTTGCAATGCATGATTAGTACATTTTCTTAACAAATTTATACACAATTCATAACAGAGTTATACACACAACATAAAAAACATAAACCCATGACAACAATTGCATAAATATAATTGCAAACATGATTTAACACACAACTGACACTTATCTTTTGAATAAAGGAAACCAACTGTGGGAATACCTTCCACGTTCCTCCCAACCTTATACTGCACTATTCATAAATATCAACAGTGGGTCACCCCCGAGATGGGGTTAAACTCCACTTAGGTAAGGGTTCCCAACGAGGTTAAGGTATCTCACTCCAAAGGAACTCAGTCATAGGTAACCCAGACACATGTGACTCAATTATTGGAAAATCCGTCACAGGTGCCAAATTGCACTGACAACCTATAGTCTCTCATTCCCCACATACTTGTCCCACCCCAGGAAGTGTGACCCTTCTCTGCTCAACAGTCCTTTGACTTCCCCACTTTCCTTCTAGGGATTCAACAATAGGTCAGACATGAAATCTTAGAGCCCTTTCGCTGCATTTTTACACCAGAAATAATTCCCAACAATTCTCTCACCTGGAGAGAATGCAATATTCCACGGGCCTGACAACCTGCTTCTTCAGTCCAACTTCCCACGGGCCTAACAACCTACCTCTTCAGTTTTATATCCCACGGTCCTGACAACCCACTTCTTCTATCTAACACTCCAGTCTAAGCCATATATAGATATTCAACATACTCCTCACAGTAACAATCGTCTCATGACAACCACCAACCTGGTTCACTCATTGAACAATTCTATGATAGAACAATCCACTCGAATGGAAGAACAATCAGTTCTCCCCCTGATCCTGAAGGTTGAATGAAAAAATATGAATGATTGAAATTCCATAATGGACTAAGTCTAAACCACTTCACTGCATGTTTCCCCAACTTGAAACCTGTCAGGTTGAGAATTTTCTTCAGTCCACACCATGTTCCCAACTTGACAATTGTCATGTTGAGAACTGCTTTTAGTCACTTGTCCCGTACCCAGGACTTAGGATATAATATTATATCCTTATTTTACACTTTTTAAGAAATATTAATAAAATATTCCCTTTTGGATTTAATCCTCTTTAGCCCAACCCCATTGACCTCAACTAGTGGAGTTTAAGCCCCCTGAACTCTTTTACTTGGTCAGTGTTTCGCAGGGATATATTTTCATTAAATTTCATATGATCAAATTTACATATCTGTATAGAAGTACTGATCTTTTGCATACAGGCTCACCATCCTAAAAATATACAGTTCGCACACTTAAAACTAGTGCGCACAAAACTTCTGGGATGCGTGCACTCTTTCTTTAGTGCACTATTCTTGTGTACTTACATAGGTGCACGCCAAACATTAAACTGCACGCTGTACCATTCTACAACTTCACACACTCCTTTGATATGAGATCCTCGTGCACTAACTTAATGCACGCAGAACCAAATCAACAACTTGTTACTTGAACTCACCAACTTATAAGTAAAGTATAGTTACATTGATATTTACACTTGGGAATCGACCTAGGGGTATTACACTCACTATCGATATCATAAAGAGGATCTCCATCAAAACAAAATAAATTTCTATCCCATCTATGCCTTTCAATATGGAAGAGAGTATTTATACTTTCCATCTCATGACTATCTTTCTCTTTAGAATATGAGGGGGTGAGTAAATATGAAAAAATATCACCTTCCATGGGTTCATCTAGAATTTTTTTCCAAATGACCAAGTGATTCATTACTAAATTCACAAATTTGGAAAGGAATTTAACTCACCAAACCATTATCTTTGTGCAAGTGTACTTCCTTGCCATGCCGTGCTTCTTCTTGGATAAGAGGACATGCATAGTCTTCAATGGAATCACAAGATGTGGAAACTATATCTTCAATAAATTCATCACATTTGTTTTCTTTTGGATCTAAAATTTCATGGACAAGCATACCATATGATGAAAGAGAATGGTGGTCCTCCAAGGGCTCCTCATTACACCTGAGATGTAAGCAATGTGAAACTTGGACCTATTATTCTTCTTCATAACCCATATTCCAATGCTTGCGAAAAGCCTTCAACAAACCGATAAGTGAAGGTATCTTCCTTGGACAACAACCAAAAAACCAATATGTTGCATCATCTTCCAAGGGACATACAAACATTTTCATCCTAACATCATAATGAACAACCTTGAATCTTGAAATGAATTCAATGAAAAATGTAACATGTAGAGTAATTGGATCATTATGTTCATGGAATATTGGGATGTGCTTGTCCCAATTAATATCAAGGAATTGATTTGGATGCCTCGGGATGCCCGAGAAATCCAATGGATCCTCCATCCATGACTCTTCTAAAAATTCCATACCTTTTTACTTCAACCTTCAAAATGAGAAACTAATATGCAATAACCTTCATACCTTATTTCAAAGCTATGAATTCTCTTTGTGAAGTTCAAAATGATTTCAAGTATTCCTAGATGGCCTCACCTCTACAAACAATAATTTCATTAGAATATTCAAGGAACATGGATTCATTTCTTCGTGGAGTTTCCAAATGAGAATACGATCTTCAAAGCAGAACCCTCATAAATCAATGTAGAAAAACCATTGAATCTTTAGGAAATGGAATTTATCCTTGAAAATGGTGCCAAAATGTTACCTCCCAAAATTTCACTTCAAGTTGTAAATCCATAAAACATAAGTGCAACCATAGGGGAACTCAAGAGGCTTGTCACTATTACTTCAACATGGTCTCTTCTCATTTAAGATCGACTCTTATTTGATACAAGGGGGTGTCCTTAGGGATAGGATTACTAAGACATAAACAATAAGGCTCAAGGTGATGTGAAAACTTGTGTTCATAAAACAATAGTTGTATCATAGGAAAATAAAGTGATGGAGGACTAAGATCAATGCCTATCCAAATTTGGCAAATAGAGTCAATAGAAGAATCAAGAGGGTTGAAATTAGAAAATGGGGGTGGTGAGAAGTGTTATTACAACATGCCAAATCTCACCATGAATGTTTTATTAAATTGTTAGAAATTAACAAATTGTAGGCCCTTACAAAGGTGCTCTACTTATGCACATTCTAGGAAACAAAGAGTGATCCTATCCCAAGCTCAAAGACACCATAAAACCTTTCAGGGAAATGATATTGTTGATTTTTGTAGCTTTGGGAGGTGTTCCCACAAGTGG
>SNQJ01S0046850.1:0-28094 GCA_010110895.2 Picea sitchensis
TAGTTGATTAGTAACCGTATTAAATTCATTTAAATGATCTGCAACTGACCGACCTTTTGACATCTTCATATTAAATAATCTCTTCATTAGAAATACCTTATTTGACGTCAAGGGTTTTTCATACAATTTGGCCAACGCATCCATCAAACCCTTCGTTGTCTTTTCTTTTGAAATATTGAAAGCCACCGATGTTGCCAGGCTCAGCCATATCGTTCCTAGAGCCTTTCTGTCAAGAATCTCCCATTCTTTGTCCTTCATGGCCACCGACTTCTTTGCTACTTTGCTCAATGGTAGGAATAGATCTTTCTGATATAAATAGTCTTCCATATGCATCTTCCATAACTGGTAGTTTTGGCCATTAAATTTCTCGACCCTAAACTTTCCATCTTCTGACATTGCTCCCACTCGAACCAGGAACCCTCTTTTCTTGCGAGTTACCTTACGCTCTAATACCAATTGTTAGAAAAACAGGACCGCGGAGCAATAAAATAAAACAAATGCAGAAACAAAACATAGAAGACACACAATACAGGAGAGACACAGATTTACGTGGTTCACCTAGTGTGGGCTACGTCCACCAGAGAAATTGCCAGGTCCTTTCTTTATTATTATCCAGCAAATGAAGGGATACAACCTACAGCAAAACCCGTTGTAACTTCCTCTTCTTTCTCTCATAGTCTCCTCTCTCCAAATACAATACTTGCCACACTCCATAGCCGTGATACATTTCCCTCATAAAAGAGGGTTGCCTTCTAGAGCAAAAAACCCTATCATAATCTCTATCGTTAGATATGCGACCTTATAATGAGCGTTCCAGATTTACAATGAAATTACAATATACTTTTACAAGGCAATTTTTTCTTCGGGGGCTTCGCCCCCAGACCCCCCAGTCGGGTGATAGGCCCCCCAGACCCTGTAGAGGGGGTACCCCGCCTATGCACTCCCCCGTGTGGAAGAGTGTACATACTTCTGGGGTGTAAATACTTCATGGGGTATAAACATGGCTAAAAGCAAGGACCTTTGAATCAAGAAGATAATCAGGCTCCACAACCAACAGTCGGTCCTCTGCACAAGATCTAATGGCTGAAATTCTTTCGCCTTCTCTGCACTCTCCTCATCCCCTCTGAACTGGATTTCTTCCTCAGATCTGTTCGTAGGATGAATCTTACAGCCACGATGGTTGTTCTTTAAACCTGAGACGTATTTTCTACTGTCTTTGCAAGGATTTTCTTCTGCAGAAGAAAAATTCATGAATCTTTCAAAGATTTGAAAGAGTTTCACGAGTTCTTTGTTCTCTGTTGCAATCTTTGACAGATTTGAGCGATTTCCGAGATGCTTTAAACGCTTCTTCTTTCTGCAACTATCTTTCACGAATTTGACCAAATGCTTTGAATTCTTCAAGAGTTCCTGCCTCTTGCAGCTCTTCTTTGTGAATCTTTGATGATTCTTGAAAATTTTACAAGAATCTTTACTGTTTCTTCCTTCTTGATCTCTTCTTCCTTCTCGTGTTTCTGTTCCTCAAAAATTTCGAGCATAGTATGCTCTGCGACATCGCATGAGCTTCTTACACTAATCTTTTGAGAGTATGAGCGGATAGCTTCCTCGTGGAAGTTTGCTACAAGGATCTTTCAAGAGTATGACGGAAAGCTCTCCAAGCCTTGTGAAAAGTTTGTGTCGAATGCTCTCAAGATCCATGAAAGCTCTGTACTATTTGAGGATTGTGTTGCTCTCCAGCCTCTCTGAAGAGGCTTACTACTGTAGCTCTGATACCATGATAAGTTGTGAAGCAAGAAATGCAGAGAGAAAGAATAGAAAAGAAAACAATATATTAGAATATAAGAAGAAGAGTACAAAATGAGTACATGAAGAAGTTCTGAAGTTAGTAGGTACTATGCAAAGGGAAATCGTTGAGCTAAATAGTCTCAAGCAAAGCAAGAATAGAAAGTACAGCTGGTCAGGACAACTGGCAGTGTACAATTAGCCTGTTGAGGTTACATTATATTTAACACTAACAATCCTTCATCCCAGGGGCATAAAGGGATCTATCTCCCCTATGTTACCTAATTCTATATCTTTTAGGAACCTATGGCGATTTGGGTTTGTGTTTTTTAGGCATTCAACATCCAGATGTGAAGATCTAAACTCTCTCTCTCACAAATCTGAGCGATCAGAATAAATCAGCGCCCAACCTTCCAAAGGAAACAACTATTTCACTATGTGGGAACTACCAGGGTTAGATACAGCAAGTGTTGGTGCTCTAAAATTGATAATTTCTTGAAGAGAGACGAAATACATCTAGGGTATTGTGCATATCCTTAATGAAGGGAAATGGATCCCATGGAGCCCACACACGTTTGAAGGTATAATCCTTATATACCTTACTCCCTTGCATGATTATTGATTACGTTTTACAGTATTGCAAAGTTTTGTGAGACTTTCTTTATGTAGCCATTGGGTTGTTGTCGTGTGGTATATTTTGTTGATGTATTCATATAAAAGGGCAAAGTTGAACATGAAATGCTTTAATGTAAGGATTTAACAAGCAGGACAAACTCAAAATATAAGATATGTTTAAGAGGATTTGTTGAAATAAGGCATAATTGTAAACTAAATCATTTTTTGAAAAGAATTTTGTGAGGTTTGCTTGAAATTGTGCAAGTGTTGCACATTTTTGTATTTAACTTAGTAAAATATTTGTGGTTGAGTCCTTATATGAGGATAAGGTTACAAGTTTCAACGTAAAGTGGAACACCTTAGGGTAAAGTGGAACACCTTAGGGTAAAGTGGAACACCTTAGTGTGCATGCTTGGTCGTACAATAGTTATTATGTTCTTCCTATATTTTTTGGTAAAAATTATGATATTTGGGTCATTAAGATGAGAACTAGATTATGTAGCGATGACTTATGGGATATTGTGTTGAATGGGTTTGAAGAACCCTCAAATCAAGAAGTATATGAAGCGATGATTTAAGAGAAGAAGGATCAACACATAGCAAATAAGAAGAATTATGCAACATCATTGTTTTTCATTCAACAAAGTTTGCATGAGAGCTTTCTTCCCAAAGTTGCAACAACAAACGGGTTCAATGAAACTTGGAACATACTAGAAATGAAATACAGTGAAAGGAGTAGAAACATCGATCATCATAAGTTAAATCACAAAGAATTGTAGTTGATGATGGAATGATTATTGTAAAAAAAGAAGTAGAGTAATTTGGCATTGTTGAAATAATTGGAGAAGTTATTGAAGAACCTGTTGAAACATAAGAAGGTAAAAAAGACATAGAGTATGTAGTTGTTGAGGAATTTGCATGAAATGCGGAGTATGAAAGTGAAGTCCATTGTGTAGATACACATGTGGATGATGAAACTAAAGGTAAAGGTGAAAGTGAAACTACCTTCACAATAGTGGAAAAACTTAAGAAGAGTCTAGCAATAAACGTTATTGAAGACATGGATGAGGATATACTAAATTTTCTATTGAAATAACATTTCTTGAGGATTGGCTTTCAAAGCCCAAGTATGAACACTAATATGAAAAAGATACCATAATTGCAGCAAAGGGAGACACAATGAAGAAAACTATTAAAGGTGTTGAAGTTGTTGCAGCATTGAAAGAAAATATGAAAGAAAATGAAGATGTTCTTGATCTTACAAAGTTTGACAGAAATGCTGAATTAGCAATAGCTAAAATACTAAAAGAACTAGATAAACAAGACAAAGAAGATGAATAAATATTGAAGAAGATACCATAGTAAAGTTGAAGCTGGAGAAGAAAAAAAAGATATACAAAATATAGATTTTAGAGAAAAATAAAGAAAAAACTTGTAAAAGATGTAAAACAAGTTTTTTAGTTGATCTCATGTAATCCTAGCTAACACTTACACTAGTAAGCGAACATATTTTGTAATTCTATAAAGACAATGTCAAATGTAAAGTTGTAATGGTTAGTATTGTTTGCTATCATAATTCAGAGAAAGTGTTAAAAGATAATTACTCCCGAAAATAACTAATAATAAATGTAGTAGGTGAATTATTATAAATAAACATGTTTGGTGAATGAATTAAAACAACAAACTTCACAAAATCAATAATGGTGTATTGAATCAAGAAAATGAATTAAACTAGCCAACTCCGATAATGGTGTCTTGAATCAAGAGAATGAATTAAATGTATCTAATACTTATTTATGATATATGAGATGTAGTCATATAAACATTCGAGAGACTCAACTAAATTCGGGTTAGGTATGTAATTCCAAACCCAGAAGCTCGAGTCAAAGAAGAAACTATTAATAGTGATAAGATTAAGTTAGTATGTATATAATTTTATTTAATTTAATATAATTTTATTTTAAATTATAATTTTATTTATTTTATTGTTAAAAATTTTGATATAAAATTCTAATTTATTTTAAAATAAATTAAATTTCTAATTATATTTAAATTAAACATTTAATATAAATATGTATACTTATTAACTCACTTCATAGTAATATATATAGTAATATATTGCACATTATATCCTAGGATATATACTTTTGGAAAAGGTAATTGTTAAACAATAATAATTGCTTAAGAAAATGTTCATATTAAATGTATTAGTTTTACGGAACAAAACTAGGATGATTATAAGATTGTTATTTTTAGGAAATTTGTAATAAACTAATGTATTTTCTTTTTTTGCTAACATGATATTAGTGGCCATAGTTTAGCGGTATAGTCTATTAGAACAGCTGTAAAGTGGTTGGTGTTGTGGTTGGTGAACGTCTAAAGTTATCTAGACGGATAGTATTCTAGTGAATTGAAACGTAAGGACAGCTGAAACGCACATAGAGTTGAGGAAATCCAAAAGTTAATCTTAAATGTGGTAATTTCAAAGGTTAATCAGTTAATCGTGGCAATCATATGGTGGTACAGTAATTTCTTAATATGATTAGGTAAATGTTAAAAACAGATCCATTCAAAACTACAAGGAAGTTATGAAGAGTAAATCACATTCATTGATTTGGGAGGACAACTAAGAATATTCCAGCATTTTCAATTGTTAGCCATCAGATTAAAATTTTAGATTAAAATGTGATTAATTATGCCCATCTCCAATAAATATAGGTCTTTCGACGTAACTAATATAATTACTGACATGTACTGTCAACTTATATATTGTATTGTAAACTTATATATATTATATAATGTATAATTACACCTTTCTGCGTAATTATAAACAATATATAAGTTGACAGGTACATGCCAGCAACTATACTAGTCTGATTATTTTGGCATTCAAACGGTTATCTAATTTGAAATTTGAATTAATCAGGAGTAGAAACGATCGACATAGAAATCCAGAAACAGAAAGTGACAGTGACTCTGGATATGCGGATCACATGACCGTTTTGAATGCCGTGAGAAGTACTAGCAAGAAGGCGCAATTCTGGCCCTATCCTTATAACAGCCATTGCCATTCTTATTCTTCTCGATACCATTACCAGCAAAGCAGTAGTCATGCAGCTTCCACATACAACTACGAAACACATGGATATAACAATGGGACTGTCCATGGCTACAATCATTTTGAACTTCCTTCTTCCTCTGCTATCATGGATAAAAAAACGACCAACCTGTTCAGTGACGAGAATCCCCATGCCTGTAGTGCCATGTAAAGCTTTTGCAAGGCTTGTAAATATGGTTTTTTTTTTTTTTGAGAAGTTCATTTTATATCCTATTTTGCCAAGATCAACATTCTCCTTTGGATGACCTGGTAATCGGAGGGAATCTTGCATCAACACAATATCGTCCACATTCTGCCGCAACAATCAGCTTCCTTGATTCAAATAGTAGACAAAGTCAAAACTTTGGCTTGCGCATCTTACTTAGCAGCAGGCTTCTCTTGCTTCCTTGATCTCATTCGTACTGCGGGAAGTCAGCGATAATCAGCATGATCAGAAGCCAGGAAAGGAGAACCATAGTCAGTTACTACGGCAGCACTTCCTCGTTGTCACGGTGAATGTTGATGCAAATTGCGCTCTGTGTTCTCATTTTGGCACCAGACATTTGTTCCGGGATACTCCTTCATTGAAATCATTTTGTTACATTGCTCTGACAATTTGCTCTTAAAAATGTTGTCATGGCTACAATTTTCTCTTGAAAATGTTGTCATTGATTGATTGAGAGGAAAAAGAGTTTCTTCCATAAGCAATAACCAATGCAAGTAATGTTTTTATAGAAGTAATGGTTTTATAGAGCCCCATGATATAGTAGAGTTGGTGAGACGTGTACACACTTTCTTGGTATGGGAAAAGGTCATGAGTTCAAGCATTGCGTCTTTGGTGTTGCAGTTTAGCACCCTTAACATCCATAAAAGTGGGGAAGTATTGGTGACTTTCTCGCACCTATTTTTTGTGGTGAAAAAAAAAGTAATGTTTTTATAGATAAAATGAGCCTTCAGGCATTCCTGTCTTCTTAGGATATATATGTTCTATATAATTGGAAAGAACTTGATTTGGCAGCAATCCATTATACAGCAAATTGATGTCTGGTTTGGGGATGACCTTAAAAATCAATTATAAATATTGTCTGAATGGATCTAATGGATTTATAATTTCTGTCTGAGTGGATCTAATGAATTTCTAACCTCTTACCTATTGAAAGAGACTTATTTTGTCATCATACATTAATTTGATGTCTTGTTTGGGGATGATCTTAAAAATAAATTATAAAATACTACCTGAGTGAATGATTAAGAACATGTCCCACAAATAAAAGAATATCATATACCAATTTGATACCTAGTTTTTCTGCGAAAAATTAAATTATTATATTATTATTATATAAACACATAATGTTTCTTTTCTAAAAAAATTCAAATTATAATTTCATATTAATAATTTTAGCTTCAAATTATAATTTTATATTAATAATTTTAGCTTCAATCAATAATTTTAGCTTCACTTGCCAAACCTGTGATTTGGAAAAACACTGATGCAGGATGTCCTGTTTTTTCATAGCTTTGAAATCTAATAATTCGTGTGGATCCTGCACGATTTCCATAAAATAATTTCTCAAATTACTGGAAAATATCAAAAAAATATGTTACGCAATCTTTAATAATGTTTAAATTAGATTTTTTTTAAATAAAAAATTCAATAAAATAGATAATCATTAATAAAGTTTAGATTTTTTTTAAATTGAAAAATTCTGTACTCGAGGAAAAATTCATTCCAAATGTGTTTATCTTTTCTGTATCATAAACCCCAAGTTTAATTAAAAAACAAATTCGAAAATGTTTTTACTTTTAATTATAAAATATATAAAAAAATAATCATAGAAAAAACCAATAAACGGTGACGAAAACGTTTCAAAGATTTGTGGATGCAGTTTTTAAAGACAGTTCAAGGGAAAAATTTCTGTGCTAACTACGAGTTTTGACCGAGGGTATTATATCAAAAGAGAATAGTAGTGTAGTAAAATAATGGACTTGAGCAAGTTAATCAGGAGATTATAAATAAAATGAAAGAGAGCATTTATTTTTGTGATATTAAGAAGGTTGAAGATGAAAAACACTTTATCTTAGATTGTCCAACCTATACTCATATTAGATCTCATTTTCAAAATATTAATCACACTACCAACCTTTCTAACCTCTTAACTCAACAAAAGTATGGTGATCTTGGAAAGCTTCTCTTAATGCTTTTCGAGCACAGAAACAAAATTCTAAAGAATCACAAGTAGTCAATTACCCTCTTAAGGTCCGATAGACCAATTAAGTCTTAGTGAATTACATTTTAGTAAAATCTTTGTGAGTTTTAAGATATTTTACCCCTATCTTATCAATTTAGATTTTACTTCTTAAGAAAACTATTTTTCTATATATAAATTTATTTAGATACATTTCTGTGAATTCAATATTATGAGAATAAATCATATATTAAATTATTAAACTATTGAACTGAATAAATTATTGCCATATTTTTTAACATTCTTCTACTTAGTAATCAATTTTTTTTAGCATTTAAGTATTTCAATGAAATCCCTACACCAAGTGAATTTATCTCCATTTACAAATTTTGTTTTTATGTTGCAACGAAGAACCAATTTTTTTTTGTTTAAATCCAATGTCCTCAGGTAGCCTCCTTAATGAGATCACTTCCAAGGAAGGCTCAAAAGCAACAATGTATTTTGCCTCAATACTAGAAAATGCAATGATTGGATCCTTTTGCTCATGGAGTGGGTTGGTCCAAATAATGCATTGGTAGATTTTCTCTCATATACATCCTTTGTCCATGGTGCCATATCAATATCTCATAAATCGCTTTACAAACATGAAAACATATCCCAATGTCCATCGTGCCATATAGGTATCTCATGATTCTCTATACAACAATTCAATACTCGCTTCCAAGATTTGTCATGAATCTACATCCCATTGCTTGTGCAATGTCGTGCAGTGTTTGAGTATAATGCATATCATGATCTGTCTTTTGAAAACTTGACTGCCACATACGAAGGAATTCCCACTGGGTTATCGCCCATCATCACAAACTATTGGAGTATGCCATGAATGGACTGTTTTGGTTCAAACAAGGTTTTCCACTCAAACGATCCCTTTTCATTTAATGCTACGCACATAATGAACCTCTCCTAAGTCCATATGAAACTTTTTATTCAATTGGGGCTGAGTAAACTTTAACCATCTCTTTGTTATCACTAAAAAGAAGAATATGGTCAGCATATAGCTTAAGAATGATAAAAAAATTTAGACATTAGATAACTACATAAAATGGATTCTTTGCTTTACACACCATGTTTTCCTTATAATGATGAACAAATTAAAATCCTTTTCATTTAATGCTACGCATATAATGAACCTCTCCTAAGTCCATATGAAACTTTTTATTCAATTGGGGCTGAGTAAACTTTAACAATCTCTTTGTTATCACTAAAAAGAAGAATATGGTCAACATATAGCTTAAGAATGATAAAAAAATTTTAGACATTAGATAACTACATAAAATGGATTCTTTGCTTTACACACCATGTTTTCCTTATAATGATGAACAAATTAAAATCCTATTGGGTGTTCCATATACCTTTCATCAATGAGATTTCCATGCAAGAGATATTTTTACATCCATTTGTTCTACCTCCAAATTCCATGTTGTTGCAAATTTCAGTAGTATCCTAATAGAGGTCATTTTAGTAACCAAAGGGAAAGTTTATTTATACTATACTCCCTCCACAAAGGAGTATCCTTTAGCAAGTAACTAGGCCTTGCATCTTTCAACACTCACATCATCCCTAAATTCTTCTTAAATTATTTTTACAACCTACTTCCTTTCTTCCATTTGATAGAACCTTTGAACTTTGAGCACTATTTTTGTTGAGATATTTCATCTTCTCTTACATTACCATCATCAAACATTGAGTATGGATGGTTATCTCAACATCCTTAGGCTCCTATTCAATTGAACTTAGACAAGATTAAAAACACTTTGTATAAAAGTACACATACTTCTTTTACCTTCATCTTTGCAGATGGCTCCTTCTTGGTTCTTGATTAATAATGGGATTAATTTCATTCTATTATCCTAAATTTTTGTGTGCTACAAAGTCTTTCACATGTCCATCTTGATATTGAGATCAGTCTAATTTATTTACTTCATTCAATACCTACATAGATCTTCTTATTACATGTTGTCCCTCAAAGATTACCATATATTTCAATTTATTACATGTTATCTCCTAAATATTCAAAATTGTCTTCTTTGAAGATAAAATCACGGCTATGCACAATCCAATGTCTTGAAGGAATACATAGCATACATCCCTTGAGTACATCTGTATAAAGAAAAAGGATACACTTAACATATTTTGGATCTAATTTCTTCATGTTCTCCTTTATAATGTGCATGTAGGTCTCAAATCCAAACATGCTTAGGAGTTCAACATATGGCTTCCTCCCATTCCAGTCCCTTTCTAGAGTGTAGCTCCCAAGGCTAGAAGAAGGATACATATTTAGTAGATAGCTAAATGTTCCAATAAAATCTACCCAAAACCAATTTCTAATATTTGTATTAACCATCATGATTCTTTCTCTCTTTAAATGAGTCTAATTCAACCTTTTAGCAATGCCATTTTGTTGAGGACAATTTCATGATAACTAGATCGGTTTTGGAAAAATCGGCCACCCGACTAGCTCTAGGACCATACCAATCTAATTTAAGGATTCAAATTAGAAATGGTTGATTCCATACAAAAGTAGACATAAATGCCAAAATTGTCCAGTTCCATATAGAAATGTACAACCAATGACGGGGACCACTTAAAATGAATTTAAAATTAAACAAAATATGTAAAAAAAAAAAAAAAGTGAAACACTAAATCTAGCCATAGCCCCCCTCTAATGCTATTTATAGAGGTCCTCAACCTCCATTTCACTCACACAATTTATTTAACCAATTTGGTATTTTTGAACTAAGTTTCATGGGAATATTTGGAGAGATTATTGAAGGGTTGATTTGAAAATTTCATTGAGTGGACTTGGAGAGATAACTACAACAATTTTTCTAGTCATGTTGAGGATGTAGATGATGATAATTAAGATTATTATTTCATATGATTATATTGTATAGTCTATAGTCTATGCCAACGTTATTAGAAATGTGAACCAGACTAGAACTAGAAAAAAAGCAAAACCACAAATACATAAAGAATTCAAATTTTGGAGAAAAAACATAAATATTCATGTGCATCCATATGAATACAAACCATTATACAAAAGAATGAAAATTTTCTCATGTATATAGAAAGTAAGGGTGCATATAACCAAAATAACATCAATTTCAATCCAACTCTGAACCAAAATGCTTCAACAAAGGGGCTCTAAATGGCCTCTAGAGTAAAAAAGAAATCATGCTACAACAAATAAATGCATATCATAAAAATAATTTCCTATATTAAGATCATTATCATCAGTATCACTCTCCAAGCATTAAAATATGATAGAAAATGGTTAAGATTCCTAATCAATGATTTTTCTTGAGTGAAGTGTACATTTTCACTAAGGTCTTGATAGAGGAGTTCAAAACTCAATGCCACCAAAATCATGCTACATATAGGGCTTGGTGTTATTTATTAAATATAAGTTCCATGTTGTCATGCATGAAAGAATCTAGTGGAAATGTTACAATCCTACACATCCTAAAATCCTAAAAACTATTAAGTATGTTGAATTTTGAATGAGATCTAAAATCATACTTTCTCTATATGTCACCCTATTGGACAATTGGTTGTCATTGATGTCAACCCTTCGAGCATTAGAGATACCCCAGATTTGCAATCGAGATTGATGGTGACTTAGTTTTCATTGATGTCAACAAGAGTGGTTGATGTCAGAAAATGTGATGGGTGCATTTGATGAAGTCTACACAAAGCCCCGAAGGTGTGGTCATGAGACCCAAATTTTTTTGAGAAATAAGGACATCAAGGACAATGAAAATGCAAGTAACACACTCATATATGGATAGTCCTCATCATGTTGTTTACAATGGTAGGTGGTACACCACGTGGTTCCTCATAGTTAGGGATATATTCCCATGAAGTTGCAAGCCCCGAAGAATGGTCAAGGAGACCCTAATTGGTTACAAGTCATTAATGAAAGGGTAAATTTGTTGCAACAAGAAATTTCGGGAAGCCCTAAAATTAAGGAGATAATTTACTTAGGAAAAGTATAAATACACCTCAGGGAGTCTCTCATAAGTACACACACATATTCATTGAATATCTATCTTATGAGAATATTTTGGTGTATTGACGAATTTGAGGTCGATTCTGAGGAAGCGGAGAAAGTGCGAAGGAAGAGTGAAATTTTTGGAGCTACAAAGAGATAATTTTTTTTGTAACCTTAATTAAGCAAGCCCTTGTGGAATAGCTTGAGGGTGTCACACAAGGCACCCCCGTGAGCTTCGTGGGGATCGTCACGTGAGGACCCATGTGACAGGTAGTCTTTGTCTCATGAGGAAAAGGCATAAGTGGATTAGAGATGCTTGTGCTAGGTTGTTGATGCCTAGGTTGGTTTATTTGTCTAATATCTGATATCAAAGGTGAGATACATGTTAAAAATATTTTTATGTTTTTTTGTTTTAGGGACACATGTTGATAATGTCATGTTTCATACTTGAGGCATGCTTGGTATATTTTTTAGGCATTGACACATGATTGAAACACATATTAGATGCATGATGTTGGCACTTAAATGAGGTACAATTTTTTATGTTGTTGATACATGGTTTAATTTAACACTTGGTATATCGTAGCACATCTACGAGATACACCTCTTGGTCATGTTGGTACTTGATTGAGGTACACCATTGATAATACTTGCTTGAAATATCTTATGATACATAGTCTACAAATGATTGGCATGTTGTTTGAGGTATATGGTTCATGATATGGTGAGTGGTTAGAGGCACTTGTTGGTGATCTTGGTACTTTCTTTGGTACCTTGTTGAGTCACTTCATTGTTTATATATTATGGTACAAGTGTTGGTGCATGGTTGATACATAGTTTGGTACAGGTTTTGGTGCATGGTTGATGCATGGTTTGGTAAAGGTGTTGGTGCATGATTGATACATGGTTGATACAGGTTGATGTACATGGTTGATGTACACAGTTTTGTGATGGTATCCATGTGAGAGGATATGGTTTTGTTAATGTTGAGTATTAACAATGGTGATAGTTTGATGACGGTATGCCAATGATAGTGACAGTGGCAAGTTGATGTGATAGGTTGGATACAATGGTAGGTTGAAAGGTTATAGGTTGATGTGACAGTGACAGTGATAGTGACAGTGGTAGTGATTGTGGTAGTGACAGTTTGTTCTATGTTTATATTTTAGGGTGTTAGTATGGGGAAAGGAAAGGGGTTCATAGCCTCCTTTTTCTTGGTTCCATAGAACATAGGGAGTTGGAGGTTACTTTAGGTTGGAGCCCGAGAATCATGGGGTTGTATCCTCCTTGTGGTTGGAGCTAGATAATTCATGGAGTTGTATCTTCCTTCATATTGGAGCCTATAAATAGGGGTTGTATCCTCCTTCTAGTTGTAGATGGAGAATTGGTAAGTTGGTGCTTGCAATCAATGTATTATTTGATATATAAGAAACCATTTCATGGTTTTCTCCCATTTGTGTTTCCACATAAATTCTGGTGTATTGTATATTTGATGTGATGTTTCTTATTTTTATATGGTCATGATATATAGAATGAAACCATAGATGATACATTGATGATATACTTTTGATAAGATTGAAGTTTATATATTGTGGTTAAAATTGGTAAAGGTGTTCATACTAATTCATTCCCCCCCCCTCTCTCGTTGTTCCAACAATTGATATTAGAGTTGGTTCCTTCATGAAACAATTTAACCACTAGAAGAAATATCATGGAGTATGTTATGCTTGGGGTACCACACTTTGATGGTCATAATGGTTGGAGATATGAAATGTGGAGTATCAGGATGAAAAAATATTTAGAAGCACAGGGGTATGATGTTTGGAAATCAATTGTTACTTGATATAATGATACTAAGAAACCAAATACCGCGGCCAAGAAGGAATTGAAAAGAAACAACAAAATAGAAATGGATTTCATCTTGGAAGGATTACCTGATTCAGTAAAAGAGAAAGTTGGAAAATTTCATCAACTAAAGCACTTTCGGAAAAGATACAAAATATCTATTCAAAGAAATATCATCCTATCACATGGTCGAAGCATAATGATCAAAA
Source organism: Picea sitchensis (assembly GCA_010110895.2). NCBI lineage: Eukaryota > Viridiplantae > Streptophyta > Pinopsida > Pinales > Pinaceae > Picea > Picea sitchensis. Next base: position 13,783 of record SNQJ01S0046850.1, read on the forward strand.
CAAAGAATATGCAAGAATAGATCAAGAATAAATATTCTCATCATGTCAGGAAAATTCAAAAGAAGAAGATTGTGAATAAGGCATAATAGATTTTGAAGAAGAATTGATCAATGCTTTAGACAAATTGATGAAAGAAAGGAAGAAAAGTGAGTATCTTGAGGAATGATTAGTGAAGAATAATTCTAAATAAATTTTCAAAGAATCCCAACGGATCATCGTGAATATAGAAGATCAGTTGGAAGAAGCCAGAAGGATTGAAGAATCATATAAAATTTACATGGAAGAGAAGTAATGTTTGGAAGCCGAAATAGTAGCACAAAGAAAGGAAGCAAAGAAGAGAGAGAATATTTTGACAGATCATCTCAAAGAAACATCTGAGGATTTAAACCAACTTGAAGAAGAATTAAAATAGCGATAAAAAAGGCTTGAAGAAGAAATCATATTCTTGAAAAACCAACTTTAAGAAGCAAAGAGAATGAAAGAAGTCATGAAGATTCAGATGATGAAGAAATAAGAAGAGGTTGAGAATATTGGAGAAGAAGTTCTCACATTGAGAGTTAAAATAATCAAGCTCGGTAATAAAGTTGAAGTGAGAGAAACATCCACATCATCAGTAAATAAAGTTGAAGAGAAGCACTCCAGGTTTATAGAAAGGAAGAATCAAGACAAGGGTAAGAGTTATACAGAAGTACTCAAAGAAAGGAATCATGGTCAACAAGAATCAAAGAAAAATGAGTATAATAGAGATACACCTTCAAGAAGACATTCCAAATTCAAGCATTAAAGAAGATTCAATAATGATTAAAAAATCAACATAAGAGAATATCATGATCAACAAAGGGAGGAATTTAGAAGGACTACACCACGAAGAAGAGCATTCACTCCCGAGTATGTAAATTTATTTTGTGTTCATTTTTTTATTTGTACTAACTTTGGACATAAGGTTGTAAACTGCAAAGCATATGACATAAATATTCAGATAATAAATACTTATGTGGCTCCTCACAATATTGAGTGTTACAAATGCCACAATTATATCACATAGCTCAGAATTCTAGAAGCATGATAAATCCCACCATGAAATAAAATATTGATGTCAGATACATGAAGGTTTGGATATGAAAATAAATACAATAGGAGAAGGTCCCAGAGATAGTAGGATTTGTAGTAGTGAGAGAAAGAAAAGAAGAGAAGGTCAATAAAGAACAAGCCCAAGAGATTGAAATTTTTCGGAATTGCAATGGAAGATCATAATGAATCCATAGGAAAAAGGGAAGAAGTCAAATTTCAGAGAGATGATTAATCTAGAGACGAAGGAAAAAGGGAATATTCCTCCATTGTTCTGAGCCATCCAGCTTGGAGACTCCCAATAAATATGAATATTGAAGAATGAGAGTTAGTGCAGTAGCCACTACAGATTAGAGAACCATCCTTCGAGTAACTTGAAGTATTTGCAAAGATAGATTCAGAGCAATCAAATAACAGAAGTAGAAAATTATAGATGGATAAATTAAGAAGAAATGTTCATAGGCAGATATAAGAGGAATATCGTTGACACACTTTCCATGCAGGGAGATATTCATTACAGGTTCAAATATGTATTGCATATCATTGGACATATTGTGTTCATTCCGAGAAATACGAATATGTGATTGTCAATTACAACAAACAATCCTTCATGATAGTATAGTGAAACATGGGTCCACAATGTGGAAAGTTGAGTAGCATAGTTATTGACAACTTATGACATATGGACACAGATGGATTTATGAGCTCATTGTAAGGTCTAGAAAGATATGTGATTGAGAATATTTACAATTTGAATAAGAAGAATCAATGGAAAATTGGAATTGGTTGGTCACAAGAAGACAAGAAGTGAAAGGCATAGCAAAACATGGAAAGACAAAACTTCAGCAAAATTTGTATCATCAGAGGGACATTGTTGAATAATATGGTCATTGATATCTACATAGTGAACATAAATAAGCCATGAATATTTCAAGTCAATAAATTTCAAATTATTTTTATATATGTCATAGAGTTACAAGAGAAAGCACCAATGGACAATACGAAACATTGAAAGAGAGGAAAAGAAACATATACAGGATGTCCCATATTGTTATACATCTCATAGAGAATTCAAGGGAAGAGAAATAATTAGAGAAAGATATCCAGAAAGGAATATGAGTATCATATAGACAGGGGGAGACATATAGAAAAGGGGAGTTATCCTTTTACCCATGATGTCAAAGGGAGATAGATCGGAAGAGAAAGAGTAAAGCACATGAAGTCAGAGAAGGATTGTTTAGAGAAGGTATACTTTTAGGGGGAGTCACTCTTTTCTATTAAAAGAGAAGAGTAATGTGGAAAGAAACATGATGAAAAAAGCATGTGAAGAGAAAGAACAAAAACATGAAGATAGGGGGATAAACCCCAAGGAGAGATACCCTTTTCCATTGATATCAAAGGAGGAGAGAGAGAAACATTGATGAGGAGAAATGGTCATAGGGGGAGAATGAACATTGGAATATGAGTGTTTCCATCAATGTCAAAGGGGGAGACTGTTGGGAAGTTGGTTTTTATTGATTTCAACCCTTGGAGCATTAGAGATACCTCAGATAGAGTGACAGTTTGAAAAGTTACAAGTTGATGTTACAGTGATAGTGGAAACGATTGTGGTAGTGACAGTTTGGTCTACACTTATATTTCATGGTGGCAATATGGGGCAAGGAAAGAGGGTCGTAGCCTCCTTTTGGTTGGTGTTGGAGAACACAAGGATTTGGAGCTTCCTTCAGGTGGGTGAAACAATGTTGTAATCCATGGGTGAAAGCATGATATATATATATAATTCATGGCATAAAACATGGGAAACCCTGAGCCAAAATTATTGGAACATTTTTCAAAATATATATATATATATATAATGTAAGAGGAAGATAACATTCCAAATAATATTTTTTTTATAATTAAAAATAATAAAATTAAATCTGAACACATTTTATCATCATGTATTGTTGTGTGGAAAAACACACTCATTTTTTATGATAAAAATATTCCAGACGATTGAATGAAATTGCGCATTTTTAAAATATTGTGTTTTTTCAATTAAATTATATTTGAATATTTTTATAATATTATTTATATTTAATAGATTTTTTGTTTGTTAGTTTGTCTCTGATTTGTGGGATTAGTCTATGGTCGAAGGAGTCCTGATTCAAGGGTTTTTAGGCCATTAAAAAATCATTGGGGATCACATGGTCGGGGCCACATCAACCCTTAGGATGGATGGAATTTTGGGTGTCTCCTCTCACTAGTTGAGTTTCAAACTTGGGTCTCCTTGCAGAAGAAGGCTCATAGAAACCAATCATGCTAATAGGATTTGACTATGTATAATAATTTTCACTTAACAATACTATTAATTAATTTGAAGTAATAATTTCTCTTAATGAAAATACATGTAGTGTTAATATTGATTTAAGCTCACTTATATGTGTGTGTGTGTGTGTGAGAGAGAGAGAGAGAGATTTGTAATAGATTACTTTTTAGTCAACATTAAATTTATTGTTTCTTTTTACATTATGATTATAATATTGTATAAAATATTATATTGGGTGACAAATAGAAATAATGTACTTAGGATATTTATCACAATCACATCAATATTGTGTTGTAGAATGCACTTCTCAACATGATGATATAAATTATAAGTTTTGGTATACTTGTTAGTCTTTGATATTATTGGTACTTGAATAATTATATATTATTGTGAGGTTTGGGGATGGAAATTTAGAGGAAAAGTAAACACATCCATAAGCATTCTATAATAAATAACCTTAAAATTAACTAAAATACAACTTATCTTATTCTCCTTGTAAGAGTTATCCTCCTTGTAAGAGTTGGGATTCCATGCATTGAAAGTAGAGATATGTTTAGGTAGTTAATGCACAATCACAAGTCATCTAACATGAAAAATGAGAGCTTTTCTACTACTCCTTCAAACATTAGTAAAAGTTACTCAAGGTCCAAGGTATACCCTACAAAATATCAGAAATTTTTTAAGCACTATCATAACTAAATTTTAAAAGAAATTAGCCTCATGGAAAGATTGAGAATAAGAGAAAGTCGAACTTGTACAAACAAATTACTAACTCCAAGTTATAAGAACAAAATTAAATTATTTTTTCTATCTCAAGAAAAAAAAAATATTACAAAGATAAGAACATATGAGATTGAGAATAAGAGAAAGTTGAATTTATACAAACAAATTACTAACTCCAAGTTATAAGAACAAAATTATATTCCCTTGTTTCTATCTCAAGAAAGAAAATAAATATTACAAAGATAAGAACAAATTTTGATGATCTTGATAGTGAAATTGGGTGTTTTACAATATATAAAATGCCTTCACATTCACATGAAAAAAAACGGTAAGATAATCTTAGTGGATGATGACAAATTCTTTCTCTTCAAATGTCCAAAGTACAAAAGTCTTAGATCTAGTTTTCATATATAATAAAACCAAACTCCATAGATTTTGAACAAAAATCAAAGGGAATTCAAAGTTTTCATATCTATGTTTTTTAATTATAAAAAAAACTTGATAAACCAAAGTAAATGATTTTAAATTTATAATTCCCATAAATCAAAGTAATCATTTTAAATTTATAATCTCCACAAATAAAATCTAATCAATACATAATTGTATCACTTATAGTTTGTTGACATGGAATACTGACCCTTTTTTCATTAGAAAGGGTTCTCCCTAATGAAAGTTCCCAATTAGACTTCACACTATTCGAATTAGGGGACCCATTGGGATTTTGGCCCAACAACCTTCACTAGTTTGGGGTTTACAGATTGTGGCCCATTTCACCTTTTAATCTCATATGTAATATGAAGAATGTAAAAAATTATTTTATATGAAGAATGGGAATTTATTCTAAACACCAAACTATGAGATAACAAGTAATATTTTTGAACACAAAACCACTTACACGTATGCAATTACTTTTACCAAATTGTCAAACAAATGATAAATAAATAGGAAAGAAATTGCATTAGAAATTAGAGAAAAGTATACCCATTAAGAAACATTTGCCTACACCTAGAAGGGGTGGTAGAGGATAGATCGATTACATCCCCATGTGTCGAATGGTAGTTGTGTTAGAAAACCAGGATCACAGAGAAATAAAATAAAACAAATGTGAAAATAAAACACAGAAGATACACAATACAATAGAGACAAAAATATACTTGGCTCACCCAGTGTGGGCTACGTCCACCATAGAAATTGCCAAGTCCTTCCTTTATTACTATCCATCAAATGAAGGGATACAACCTACAACACACCCGTTGTAACTTCCTCTTGTAACTTCCTCTTCTTTCTCTCATAGTCTCATCTCTTAGAATACAATATTCAGAATGATACATAGCCACAATACATTTTCCTCATAAAAGAGGTCTTCCTTCTATGGAGAAAAACCCTAACATAACTTCTACCGTCAGATCTGTGACCTTATAATGAATGGTCTAGATTTAATATGAAATTACAATATACATTTACAAAGAAATTTTTCCTTCGGGGGCCCCTCTCAGGGAACATTGTCCCCTAAACCCCTGTTGAGGGCCCTCTTGCCCTTGGACCCAGTCGGGGGGACATCGCCCCCGGACCCCGCAGAGGGGGTAACCCCCATCTACACTCCCCCGCGTGGAGGAGTGTACATTATTTCGGGGTGTAAATTATTCATGGGGTATAAACATGACTACAAACAAAGACCTCTAAATCAAGAAGATAATAAGGCTCCTCAACCAAAAATCTCCCACTTGGAGACTGATCTCAACAACTCCATTGTTGGTGTATATGTTGGACTATGATCCTTATTGGACCTCAAAAATTTATCATCTTCATCTTCATGCTTGAAGACCAACTGAAAGTGAGAAGGAACTCAGTTTCTCCCTGGTTACTCCCTAAGTTAACATGTCTGCAAGATTTTGTCTAGTTTGTATCTTTTCCAACTTCAAATGTCCATCTTCCAAGACAGATCATATGAAATGGTGCCTGAGGTATATATACTTATTATTCAAATGTAAGGATGATTTATTTGCAATATGAATGGAACTCTTACTGTCACAGTAAAACCTTTTATTCTCTTACTTCTTTCCCAATTCCTCCATAAACCTTTGTAACCAAATCATCTCTTTAATAGCCTTTGTAGCAACAACATAGTATGTCTCTATTGTTAAAAGTGCAACAACATTTTGCATTTTCAAAATCCAACTTATTTTTGTTCCACCTATAGTAAAAACACACTCTGTGGTTCTCCTCATCCTATCTTTATGACCTATCATATCTAAATCAACATATCAATGTAGAACAATGTCTGAACCTTAAAAACATAATGCATGAGTAGAAGTACCTCTGAAATACCTGAGAATCCACTTTAATTCCTCCCAATTTTGTTTACCTGGATTGTTCATATGATTTCTCACAACTCCCACTGTATGTGCAATATTTGGTCTTGTGCAAACCATCGCATATATCAAGCTCCCAATTGTTGATGAATAAGGGACCCTAGACATGTATTCTATCTCATCCTCTATCTTGGGAAAAATTTCCTTAGTTAATTTGAAATGGTTGGCCAAAAGTGTACTAAATAGTTTTTCATTCTGCATTCTAAACCTCTCCAACACCTTCTCCATGTACTCACCCTAAGACAATGTCAATTTGCAATACTTCCTGTCTCTTATTATTCTCATACCAAGGATTTTCTTTGTAGAACCCAAATCCTTCATCCCAAATGAATTAACTAATTTCTTCTTGAACACATTTATATCCTTCATATTAGACCCTAAAACAATCATGTCATCGACATATAATAGAAAGATAATATAGCTTCCATTTTCTAGTTTTTTGAAATACACACAGTGATCAAAATGACATCTACTATAATCTTGTTCTGTCATAAGCCTGTCAAACTTCAAATACCACTTCCTTGGAGATTTATTTATGCTAGACAAACTCTTCTTCAACTTGCATGCCAAATTCTCCTTCCCTTTGACCTCATACCTTTGTGGCTGCTGCATATAAATATCTTCGTCCAAATCCCCATGGAGAAAAGTTATTTTTACATCTAACTGTTCAAGATGCAAATCTTCTACTACCACAAGACTTAAAATAGTCCTAATTGAAGTCATTTTAATAAAAGGAGGAAATATTTCATCAAAATATATACCTTTCTTTTGTTGAAACCCCTTTACAACAAGTCTAGCTTTGTGCCATTTCTTTCCTCCATCTTCTTCCTTCAACTTGTAAACCCATTTATTTTGCAATTCTATTTTTCCTACAAGAAATTGAACCAAGTCCCAAGTTTGGTTATTTAGCAAGGAATCCATTTCCCCTTTCATGCCTTGCTCCCACTTATTTTTGGTTTCTACCTGCATTTCATGTTCATAACATTCTGGTTCACTAGAATCAGTCAACAATAAATAATTTAATGAAGGAGAGTATCATTCGGGGGATGTACTTAACCATGTAGATCTTATAACAACACTTGTATGTGTTTGATGTACCTGCTGATCCTTTTGTTGTACATTATGATTTTATGATACCTTTGGAATTTCTTTTTTAGTGATCTCATCAAGCACTGCGTGTTTTTATTTTTCTTTTTCCTGTTTCTTTCTCTGCAATTGATCTTTTTACATGACCTTCTCATTGAATATGAAATATATACTCCTAATGATTTTTTTATTTTCATAATCCCATTCGAGATAACCAAAATCATTAACACCATATCCATTATAGGTACACTTCTTGTATTTTTCTTCAAGCTCTGTTCTATTTTCTTTATCAATATGGACAAATGATTCGCAACTGAATGTCTTTAAAAAAGAATAGCTTACCTTTTTACCGGTCCATGCCTCCTCTGCAATTATACCATTGAAAGAGCTTGAATTTCCTCTCTTTATTAAGTAAAAAATAACATCTACATCATCTTCCTAGAACTGTAAAGGAAAACCAACATACAATCCCATACTCATTGCACGGTCCATGATTTTCCTGTTCATCCTTTCTGACACACCATTTTCTTGTGGTGTTCCTGGAAATGTATTCTCTCTACGAATCCCATGGTATGAGAAATAATCATCAAACTCCTTGCTGAAATATTCACCTCCATTGTCTAATCTGAGACACTTAAAACTTTTTCTTGACTCATTCTCAACCAAAGATTTCCATTTCTTAAAAGTATCAAAAACATCATATTTTTGTCGAATTCAATAAACCCAAGTTTTTCTAGTTGAATCATCAATAAAAGTAATATAATAATGAGAGCCACCAAGAGATTATACCTATTATGGTCCCCATACATTTGTATGCACAAGCTCTAACTTTTCACTCTTCTTTTCTTTTTTGACTCTGAGAAATCTGACTCTCTTATGTTTTCCATAAACACAATGCTCACAGAAATCCAAACCAATTTGTTTAAGATCTAGAAAAAACTTTCTTTTGTGAAGTATATGCAGCCCCTTCTCACTCATGTGTCCAAGCCTATGATTCCACAATTTTGTATCCACTCCTGTAGAAGATAAATATATAAAAGCATTAGTATTACCGATACATAAATACAATGTACATACCTTTTCTCCTTTTGCTATCACCAATAATCCTTTGGTGACCTTCCACACCTTATCTGTAAATATGGATATACAACCTTCACTTTCCAACTACCCTGTTGAAATTAGATTTTTCCTAGATCTGGAACATGTGTTAGCTATTTCAACAACCATTGGTTTCCATTGCTTTGCTTTATTTTTACTTTTCCCATTCCAACAATTTTGCATGGTGCATCATCACCCAAATGAACCTGTCCAAAATCACCTTGAACATAATCTACAAAATGTTTCCTATGTGGTGTGGGATGAAATGAAGCCCCTGAATCTACTACCCAAGACTCAAAAATATTATCCACAGAAAGAATCAAATCATCTTGTAACACATCACTTGTTACATTTTCTTCTTGATTTGTCTCCTGTTGTCCATCTCTTTGTTTCTTTGGAGCTCTGCAATTTTTTTTCAAATGTCCTTTCTTCCCACAATTCCATCACTCTATCTTTACAAATATGGATTTGTCTCTTCCCTTATTAGAGTTCCCACAGTTCATTGAGTCTTCTCCTTTATCCTTTTGTCTTCACCTATTCTCCATGTTTAACGCATTACCTGATGCCTCACCTGTGTTTTTCCGTTGCATTTCCTCACTAAGGATAACACCAACAACATCATCAAATTTCAAAGTGTTTGAACCAAAGACAGAGTTACTTACAACCATGACCAAGCCGTTCCAACTTTCTAGAAAGGAGCACAAGATTAGAAGAGCCCTGACCACATCACCAAAATCCACTTTTACAAAACTTAGTTTATTAGTAACTGTATTAAATTCATTTAAATGATCTACAACATACCTACCTTCTGACATCTTCATATTAAATAATATCTTCATTATAAATACCTTATTGGACGCCAAGGGTTTTTCATACAGTTTAGCCAATGCGTCCATCATCTCCTTCGTTGTCTTTTCTTTTGAAATATTGAAAGCCACCAACACTTCCAATCTTAGCCATATCGTACCTAGTGACTTTCTGTCAAGAACCTTCCATTATTCGTCCTGTATGGTCGTCAAATTATTTTCTATTCCATGCAATGGTAGGAATAGATCATTCTTATATAAATAATATTCTATCTACATCTTCCATAACTGATAATTTTGGTCGTTAAATTTCTCGACTCTAAGCTTTCCATCTTCCGCCATTTCTCCCATAGAACCAAGAACCCTCTTTTCCTTTGAGTCACCTTTCTCTCTGATACAAGTTATTAAAAAAACAGGATCGGGGAGCAATAAAATAAAAAAAAATGTGAAAATAAAACACATAGGATAAACAATACAATAGAGACACATATATACATGGTTCACCCAGTGTGGGCTATGTCCATTAGAGAAATTGCCAGGTCCTTCCTTTATTATTATCCAAAAAAAGAAGGGATACAACCTTCAACACACCCGGTGTAACTTCATGTTCTTTCTCTCAGAGTCTCCTCTCTCAAAATACAATATTCGCAATGATACATAATTGCAATACATTTCCCTCACAAAAGAGGGTTTCCTTCTAGTGAAAAAAACCCTAACATAACTTCTACCGTCAAATCTGTGACCTTATAATGAACAATCTATATTTACTATGACATTACAATATACATTTACAAGGGTAAGCCCCCTCTGCACTCCCTCGCATGGAGGAGTGTACATTCTTCCTGGGTGTAAATTATTCATTGGGTATAAACATGGATGAAAACAAAGACCTTTGAATCAGGAAGATAATCAGGCTCCACAATCAACAAGCTGAAATTTCAAACTAGCTACAAACAATAATGGTAAAGGAGGTGGAGATGCAGAGAAGGGGTTGTGATGATCATTCTAACTCATATTGATGGCATACTAAGCTTGACCACTTTGTTATGGTGATGATAATGGACATCATTAGAAGAGGTAGTGAGGAGGTACTTCAGGATGATTTCAAGGTTAACAAACATAAAAATCTAGCCTCACTTGGAAGGAATTTTAGTTAGCATGGATATGGTGGAAATGGCGCTCCTAGTTTCTACTTCAGAACTTTGAATTTCATGGTTAGTATTATGCTCCCTTCTACTCTTCTTATTTGTTTAATTTTGGTCCAATTTTTTTCTCAGGTTCCTCTTCAGCCAAGGATACCTAAGAGGGAGATCTACATATATAGTAAACAATGATCTTGGGGATATTAGTATTTCCATTTCCTAGATAATTTTGGTCATCCCTATTTGAGGATTCTTGACTATGTTCATGGTTTCCCCTGGCACTTGGAATCTATTTCTATCTTCTATCCTTGTATGAAATCATTCCCTTAGATTTTCTATCCTATATTTGTTTGGGTATTGAATATGAAAAGAGGGAATAGGGTCATGGAACAAGATAAAGGAAAAGGTATAAAACAAATACCCAAAACTTCCCTCCCCATGAATCTCCCCACTACATTTTTAGGGATGAGAAGGAAGTTGAGGTAGAAACTAGGTATTTCCACCCTAGGGTCCCTTCTTATTTTAAGGAGGAAATAGGCCAAATTGTAGCATCAATCACGGAGAAATGAAAAATAAAGTCTAATTAATAAATTCTCGAAGGATTTGAAGGGTGGATTATAGACTCAACCTTCTCTAGAACTAGGGATACCAAAATTCTTAGGATTAATTAATTGTATTGGATGAATAAGGATTTTATTTCTCAAGTAGTGGAGGAAATGGGTCTCCAACAATAATCATCCTCCAAAAACTTGAATTAATGGACAAAAAAATCAAGGTAGTATTTAAAGTATTCTATGGTGTCAATGTTATGGTTTCACAACCCAAGATCATGGAAAATGACACAATGGAGGAAAAAGGAAGATTCTCAAATATTAGTGGGAACTCAATCTAATCCTATCTTTATCAGAGGAAGTTCCCTACCTCTATTGAAGCTCCAAAATGGTATTGTCTAGACACTAGACCTTGTAGACAATCCAATTGGAGAAAAATTCACTTTTTCGAATGTTTAATATGGTACTCTCTCTTTCATCTTGTTTTTATGTTTTGTTACGAGATCCTAAGAGACATACTTATATCTACACATGATCATGACAATAGGTTTGTAAGAATGAATGATGTTGATTGTTATTGATCATTTTAAGTCTTTGTGGTCCTAGTTTCCCTAGAAGTAGGTCACAACCAAGAATGGATGTAATAATTTTGTATAATATAAATAGAAGATTATTTGTATCCTTAAAAAAAGATACAATTGTCATAGTTATTCCAATAGAAGAAAGAAAAAGAAAAAAATACTTATATCACAGAACTCTCCTTCCACAACTTGGCTTGCAACGACTTCTCACCATTAATTCCCTAAAAAAGTTTACGAAATTGTGCAAGAAAAAGGCCCTTTCTCTTGATATAAGGTCGCATTTGTATATTTATTCATATATAACTAATAATGGAATGTATATTTTGTCCTTTTGATTTCAAAAATACAAAAAATGTATAATTATTTATAAGACAGTAAATTCTTCCGTCATGTTTATTGTAGAAATATTGAGTCCAAGCTTCAAAAGCTAACATTAATCCAATAAATTGTGGAAAATTCAATTATTCACAGGCTAATCATACATAATTAAATATTGGGATATTGGATATAATCCCTTTTACAAGGTATTAATAAAAAATTTGAATAAGTTAATTTCTTTTGAACTTGAACAATTGAAATATTATTCTTCAACGTTGCCTTAGTCACAATTGGCGCTACTTCTATGACTACTTTCTATTGATTGATACTATCTTCTAGGTTTTTCATGCATTGATCTATTTATTTGGGTGTACTTGATGCATGTACAGAAGGAATATGGAATCCTTGTATCACTCTCTCAGCTACTTCAAATAACTGGTAGCATTTTCTAAAAGTTCCTTCAAAATTGCTCTCCAACTTTATGGAACTTGACTTCTAGTTTGCCGATGACACCAGAGTATAATCAATCTCTTTATTTTTTATTTTGAGAATATATTTAGGAGAATCCTTTACTCGATATTTCCATTTTATCAAAGCTAATATGGGTTTCCTCTTACTGTTCCTTCTTCACCTCTACTTTATTGCAAGTGAGATGTTGTGAAGAGTAATCCCATGTCTTAAAATATTTTAGATAACAACCTATGCGACATGTTTAGTTCATATTTCATTTATAGAGAACATACTTTGAAAATATTAAGGCTAGTTGTCTCAGCATCATAATACTCTACTTCATACTACATTTCTATATTTTTCTTTGCTTTTTTTTAGTTCCCTTACCATCTTTATCACATATTTTTGTATAGCATGAAAGAAATAAACTCATACTGAGGTTCTTGCTATTGGATTTGAATATGTCCCTTTAATAATAGGGACTTATGTTGTTACAATGATTTATTGATCAAAGGAAATATTTGATTTTTTATGAGTTTGCCTCACCGCCTATCATATTTTCTTGTTAAAAATAAATGTGTCCAGAATCGCCACCTATTCCATATTTTATTATGAAGTTTGTTATGAGCTTCGTCCCATAAAAATAATATGTCCTCTTGTCACTAGTTTCATATCCGGTAGGTCAACGATCTCTCGATATATTGATTCATTTGGCTCAATCATCCCCTTCTCTTTTTTGAGAAATATTATTCTTCTCTTCTTCTTTCAAACTTTCAATTTCCTATTTGGATTTGGCCTCTTCTTTGATATTTACTATGTTTTATATCATTCTCAGTCATTTCATTAGCTAAAACATTCTCTTGTTCTTTGTTAAGGTGTTTATTCTCAACTACCAAATCCTTGGCTTCCTAATTAACTTTATTTTATCTTTTATATTTTCCCTGTTTCTTATCCTTTTGCACATTATTCAACTTTGAAAATACTTGCCCAAGTGACCTATGTATTTTATAAATATTCTACTCTAACCAGGTCTCATCCTTGTATGGCCAATTATATCACAATTTCGAAAAAGAGAGTATAATGTCTTGTGAATATTTCCTCTCCAAATTGATAAGGTGTCAAAGTTCCTTCTACAATAGTTGATTTGACATTTCTTATGATGTAAGATTCGATGTGCACTGGCAATGTAGGATAATGATGTTTCTTGTTCTTGTTAGAGACACTATAATTCTATACAACTATGTATGATAATTAAGCTCTTTAATCACATTATTATATAGAATGAATATGGGCATGATATGAGGATATTTGGAGGTTCTATATAGTATGAGATAGATGTATCTATCCATCGCATACCAGTAACTCAAGGTGCTTATTAATTGAAAATTTTCTCTTGTCATGGAACTCACTAGTCAATAGAAAATGGAGTGATGCAATTGTCACAAATTATCTTGTACTCACTCCAATGATTGTGCTCCCATAATATCTGAAAATACACATGGATTGGTTAGATTTTTAGTTATCATTTCCATCCTAATCCTATGAAATGGTTGTCTATGCAAATGAAATCCATTAAAAAATATGATAGGAGGAGTGTTGTGAAAATGTATCGAGTAGGATTCTTTGCTTTAGAAATTACATCATTCATTATGGTAGAAAAGATACTTGACCAATTGAATAACTTTCCAACTTTTACTACTTGATAATTCAATGGAATCTACTTTTTCTTAATTGTGTGGCATTTTTCTCATCATACAACTTACTCACTAGTGCCAAAATATATATATATATATATATATATATATATAT
>SNQJ01S0046850.1:45997-84621 GCA_010110895.2 Picea sitchensis
GTGTGATTGAAATTCTTCTTGCTTGTTGTCCAGGGCTGCGTAGATCCTCGGCATTTTGTTGCCCATATCCTCCACTGTTTCAGCTTGCTAAACAGTATGGACATTTCTTGCTTTGTCTTTTCTGTGGGGGCAGTCTTTGTACCTATGATTCTCTTTATAGCCCCAACACTCCATAGGTGGAGGCCTTGGCCTCTGTTCACTCCCTTCAACTTTCCTGGGCTCTTTAAAAGATGACTGTGTCCAAGGATTGTTTCTGAAAAAGGAAGGCTTGCTTCCCTTCTGCCTCTGTTCTTTCTTAAACCTATTCTGGTTATCCCAAGCCTTCTGAAAGGTAGGCTTTTCTCTCTGTTATTCATATAGGCATTTCGCCCTTCTTATGGTTTCTTCCATGGTCTTAGGATCATCATATTGAATTTTGTCACCAATAGAAGGTGGCAGTCCACTCAGATACCTCTGAATTTTGACAGCCTCATCTTTGATGAATGGAACATACTTCAGCAGTTCCAGAAAACTTCATTCGTACTCATCCATGGTCATACTGCCCAACTTGAGCTCGAAGAACTCCTTCATCTTTCTGTCATAGTATCTTTTAGTCAGGTATTTCTTCTCGAAATACCCCTTAAACTCCTTCCACGTGACCTCTTTCTCTCTGATGTGCTGCACTTGCACAAACTGATCCCACCACATGGACGCTTTTCCTTTCAGCTGGTACATTGCAATTCTTCCTTCTGCATGGGCAGTATAATTCTGTAATTCTGTAATTGGAAGTATTTCTTCATGCCAAGCAACCAGGTCTCAGCATCTTCCTCCTTCTTATGTTCTCCATGGAATGTTGGAGGTTTAATTTTATTCATCTCTCCTTTCAATTCCTCCCTTCCATATTTTTTATGTTTTCGGGTAGGGGACGGGCTCGAACTGCTGTGTGTCTCCCTGTCTGAATGTTTTTGGGAGCGACTGTGATGTCAACTACCACTTCTCGATCTACTTCTTCTCCCATGAGTTCTGCGACTCTCTGTCGTACCTGAGTCTCTTCCCTTCTAAAGTTTCTTCTCTATTCTTTCCAGACTCTGCAAGAATTTTAAGTTTAATTTCCCTTGTCGATCCTTAACTTTCATGAGATTTCGGCTATCAGCTCGACGTTCCTTGGCCTCCCTTTGCAATCCTTCAAGGATTTTCATTATATGTACTTCCTTATCCATCTATTTTCCATGCCCATTAGAGTTCGATCCTTCGACTCCCTGGTTAACATTCTTTCCTTCCTGTTCATCTTCTATTTCAGGGGTAATTTGCATTTTTCCCCACTCCATACTTGGCGTTGATTAACTGGAGTTTTGGCCTTTGTTGAACTCTGCACACACACTGTGCAATTGAATTCAAAATTTGTCAGGCCATTAAACTTCATGAACAATCCACAACATTCATAAATAATACGAACAAGAATGAAAGACATTTCAACTTCATATGTTTTCTAAGCTCTGTCTGGCTCTGTTTTTTTAGGGTGTCTTGAAGTTCTCCTATTTCTTCATCGGGAAGTTTTCCTCCCACAGGAAACTCTTCGGGTCTCCCTTCCTTCTATCAGGGTTACCTCTATCGCGGTTTTGAAACCGGCATTGTTCTGGTGGGTTGAATCCCCAATTTCCGATTTCCCGATGTGCTACCTTTACGCGACAGCCCCTGCTATGGGCTCTACATCATGTGACCGTGGACTCATGACCCCGGCCTTTTCCTTATCGGGGTTCGGGGTTTTGCGAATCGAAATGTGCCAAAACTCTAGACAGCGGAATCCCCGATTTCCCGATTTCCGATGGACTCCGTCTGTGCTAGCCCTCCGGGCTATAGCCTTGCCATACGACCACTGCCCATGACCGTGATCAATCCTCTTATCAAGGTTTCAGAATTTGTAATGTTGCGATGCACATGCATTCACAACCTCCGATCCTCTGATTCCCGATGTGCTTTTACACTGGCTAGCTCTCCCGGCTCAGCCTCTGGTCCACATGACCATACTATATGACCTCCACTTTACCCCATCAGGTTTCAGCAGTTTCAATGTCAATGCTCATACGCTCATGGGATCCCCGATAGAGGTAAAAATATGTCATACAAGGTCGTTGACTTGTCAATAGTCCTTTCGCCTGTCGCTAAAAATCTGCCACCTGTCCTCCTGACAGTTGGTGTGGCCCCACGCTCCTAGGCCTTATCGTGAAATCGCGTATCGCAATTTTCCAATGCACGAATCCTTTGCTTCTGGGATCTCCGATATCTCGATTCCCGATATGCCGACGCGCCTTTTTCTTTAACCCTTTGCGATTACGTAAGGTCCATGTGACCTCTACTCCGTGACCGTACTCAACCGCTCATCAGGGTTTCGGGTTTTGGAGTTTCAAAGTGTATGAATCACTTGTCACCGGGGTTCCTAATTTCCCGATGAACTTCAAACACTGATGAACTTACTCCTTGTCGGGACTTTCCCCGATGGCAGATCTCTGCCACGTGTTCCCTAATATGAACGGTCCAGATCTTGTCGCAAAATCGTGGATCGCGATTTCGTGTGACGAGATTTCTCGGTGCTCGAGAACTCCAATTCTCCAATTTCTGACTCTCTCCAGGATTCTGACACGTGTCCTCCTTGAGATCCTACAGCTATGATCCCTCCTCGGGATTTCGAGAATCACAAGGTCTCAATTCTCTGCTTTAGTAAAACACCGATGACTCTAATATCCCGATGCCTCTTCGAGACTTCTTCTCTACCCATGAGGACTTAAATCCTGCGCAACTTCTGTCAACTCGGATGGTTGACGGTTAATCCCACAGGGATATTACGACTCACGATCCTCTCGAGTTTAAACTCCCAGTGTGGTCGTAACCTCCTATGTAGTATCCAGAGGCTTTAAACCTTGTGCATTCTCTCTAGATCTGATGGTTACAAGGGTTTGCCTTCCCTCCCGAACAGATCCAACGGTTCTAACACCATTGGTGTAGAGACCTGTCTTCCTGTGGTCATAGACCATACCAGCTGTGGTTTCATAGTACCGCTATACCTCCTGAGCTTAAAAGAAGCTCGTCAAGTATCTCCTTGATGCTTCGGAGCAACCCAGGGTCTGAAATTGGTCATTCCAGACCCAATTTCCCCTCGCATTCTCGGTCCAAAGACCGCTCCACTGACCCATCAAGGCTCAGTGTCGAAACCTTGGCTCTGATACAAATTTGTAGTGTACCTTTTTATCTACCGAGGTTTTCAACCTCTCAGTTACCCTTCTATACATGAATGTTTACATAATTCATACATAAATTATAACCACATGCATTTAACATAATTAAACACACTTAATTCCTAGAGTAAAATATATAAGTTGCTGTTACCATTAAAAAACCATAGCATTCAAAAGTATTTCATTTACACAGCGGAAAACATGATAATATATACAACACATTCATGCCAAATGTGATAAAACATAATTCAGATACTTATCTTTTAATAGCTGTAGAATTCACCAACCAAGTGGAAGCCTTCCACGAACCTCCCAGCCTTAGACCACACTGTTCATCAGCTCAATAGTGGGTCACCCCCGAGTTGGGAACGAGCTCCACCCCAAGGCAAGGATCCTAGGCTAGGCTGAGGTTACAGGGAAGATAGCACATACGCAACCACCAGGAAGAAAGATCTCCTAGGAATCTCCCACGCTCACTGCCCACAGACTCTCATTCCCCACATGCCTGTTCCACCCCAGGAGAGTGCACCTTCTCTGTCACCTAGACAGTCCTTCGGCTGCCAGTCTCCCTTACCTTGGGTTACAGGAACAGACCAGACCGGAATTATCTGGGCTCTATGGCAGCTACAGGGTTCCTTCCAGGAGTTCTCTTCTCCCTCTGTGCACTCTCTCACCTGGAGGAGTCGTTCACAGGTCAACAGGCCTCACACAGTCCAATACTGCGTGGTCACAACAATCCACGGAAAACACAGACAAATGCTTCCCAAAATGGTTCAGTGGTCACAGGATAATCTCACGGGATGATTTCGGAATAGGCTCCACGCACAGGCTAGCTCAACATTTCCCAAACAACCAAAGGATTCTTCCACTCGAGTTCAACACAGGGATTCTGGTTCGGGAATTTCACTCTAGTGTTTTCCTAGAAAAGAAACCGACTCACCGCTTGGGACATGGGTGTACACGATTTCTTTAGACAAACACAGGCTTTACGGCTTTCAAAGATTAACCAGGGTAATCTACAGAGGTCGTACTGGTTCTACGCCCAGAGGTTCGAGTTGAAATGGAGAGAAGATCCCCCTCACGGCTTACTGCATTGGTTTTATTTGCATGCACCAGGGTTGACACTTGTCACCCAGGGAACTGCATGCTTTCCACAATGTGCAACCCCTTGCACGTTCCCTCCCTTGCCAGGGACTTAGGATAAAATACTATGCACATGGCTCTTTTTGGAAATAATACTAAAATATTATTCCAGGCCTAATCCCCCTA
This sequence comes from Picea sitchensis, assembly GCA_010110895.2. Lineage (NCBI taxonomy): Eukaryota > Viridiplantae > Streptophyta > Pinopsida > Pinales > Pinaceae > Picea > Picea sitchensis. The sequence goes on from SNQJ01S0046850.1 coordinate 50,479, forward strand.
GGCTTAACACTTAGCCCATTTCCCACCTTCCAGACCCTAGTTCCTTGCCCACTCTATGGACTCTTAGTCCCCCATCACTCATTCATCGTGGTCGGTCTACACTGGTGGTGTTTATATTTTATTAATTGATCTGCATACATACAAGTACATCAACAGGATCTTGGCCTTCAACACTTAGGCTCCCTAGCCTAACAAAACACATAAGCATACAGCTTATACAACACTTGGCTCACCAACCTATAGAACACATTTACAATTCTTTTCATAAAACATGATCTGTGACGGGGCTCGGCCTTGGGGAAACTACATTTAGGATTTGATAAATTTCAATATGGAGTTCTTTGGCGTCTTCCAGCAACAAGGTCCTGATATTGTTGTTCAATTTGTGTGAAGTCAATAAAAAAGATCCACTGCCTGCAATCCATGTGGTTTTCTATTTTTTACTTGTAAGCACTTGATACTAGAGAAGCAAATGCAGACACAACCATAATGGGATGGAGGTGACGGTGACATGTGCATGCATAGGAAGAAGCGCAAATGCACCACAATAATCTAGATGCTTAACGTACATACAATAATCAGGATGCACCACAACATAGTCTCAACGACCTCCAACATACGTGCTCCATGATTTTCCCAACGTACTCCACATATCCGTACCGTTATTTCCAAGGCATCCATGATTCGCTCCAAAATTTTCTCATCTTCTTATACGTTAAAGGATATCTGTGTGGTAGGTGTCATTGATTTCAAGTATCGACCGACTTATTGGTTGGAAATTAAATTTGTTTCATTACAAATTATGAATCCATGCCCGCATGATGGTCTATGGAATCTGTACATTTTGTTGTGCTAGAGGTTGAGAAGCCCAGATCCAAGCTTAAGAATAAGGAGATTTGCAAGGTTGTAGCGATGGAGAACCCATCAATGATGATAGTGAAAATCTTTGGCCATTGTAAAATTAAAATTAAATATGTATTTTGAATTTATTTTTGGATCTTGTGAAGAGAAATAGGATGAGCCTCGTCAATTCAATCTGTGATGAATTGTTAGATGTGATGAATCTATATGAGCAGAAACCAACCAGAAACTAGTTGTTCCTTGAAGCCACAATTTATAAGACCGTTGAGTGGATTTGTTATTATTATTATTTTGGTTTCTCATCTTGATCAAGGGATTATCTTATTGTCTCTGTAAACATTTAAAAAGCATGGATTGTTGATGCCATTAAATTCATGGCATTACAAATTTTGTTTTGAAGTCAATCCAAAATGCTAAATTGCTTGGAGTTGAAAAGATTGAAGTCTTGTAATAAAGTTTTTCCTTAGCACTAGTTGAACTCTTGTAAAGGAGGACAAAAGAAGCTTGATGTGCATTCCAGCTTAAATTTTGTAAATAGAAGGAGAAAAGAAGCATGATATCAAACATATATCATAATAAAATCATATTTTATTTGTCTTTTGTGTCCAAGATCTGCCCGAAATTCAATAAGGGAATCTTAGGTACACCTTGCATAGTGTGTTTGTGGTAAAATTTTCATGCTTGTCTTACGGGTAAGTTTACTGTCTAGTTTTGACATAAACAAACTTATAATTTTTGCAACACACATAAGACCTAAGACAATGTTACTCATGAACATGCATTCAAGCAAAAGTAATGCAAATCAAGCATCAACAAAGAATACTAAAGCAATGAACAAGTCAACCTTGTAAGCAAAGGAGAACTAGACTCAAAAGAATCGACAACACATTCAAGAGTAATTCAAGTTCAGAATCAAGATTTATTGTAACTTGTAAATTGTCCTTTTGTAAGTTTACTTGTCTTTTTAAAATCAAGTTGATTTGAATTGAATTTGTTATAAGGTGCATTTTCGGCTGAGCCCAACACCCTAGAATCATTGTAATTTTGAGTCCAAATTGACAAGATTGAGTAGTTTAACTCAAATGATTGTAAAAATGAGATAACATGGCCCTCACAAGATGAGATAACATGTGGTTGTTTCCTCATGCCCACTTTGTGTTGTACTTGAATGAAACAACTATGGTACTCTCTTGAGCCTAGAAGGGGGGAGTACAATGATGTAACTCTCATGCACCTTAAGGGGGGGAGTTCAAAATTCCAGTGAAGATGGTTCATGAAACCACTTGTGGTCTCACCTTTCACCTGACGACAAGGGGAATTGATGATGGAATTGGTTTTCAAACAGAAAGTTTCAACGACAACAAACATCAAGTATGCAAGATGGGCATGAAATTTGTCAAATGGGCAATTGATCAAGTATGCCAGATGGGCATGAAATTTTCCAAATGGTCAACTGTGGTCTGTAGATGACAAACTTTAGCAAAATTATGGTTCAATAAGTTTAGGTTGAATCATACAGATTTTTATTTTGAGAGAAATGATGTGGATGTTTGGCTCACATAGATGGTCATTCAACCTAGCAGAGGACAAGAGGATCCTTCTGCATTGCGACTTGGCATTTGATTGAGTTGTCGGTCATTTTCAGGGATGTGTCAAACTAGAAGTTGATTCACTTCTCTTGGTTCACTCTCATCAGATTGGAGTTTACATTAAGTAAACAATTTGCATGCATCATGGCTCACATGATTACATTGTGAGATTTTCCAGAGATGGCAGGCTTTGACAGGATTATGGTTTAATGACTTGTAATTGAATCATACACATTATACATTGGGATGCTGTTGGACACCTAAAAGTGTCACAATTGGTTAGTGGTTATCCAAAAACCATCAGATACATGGTATCAATTGGTCAGTGGTCATCCCAAACCACAGATTCAGAGAGCACTTTCAGTGATACATGGATAGTAGAGTGGTGATACTACATGTTCACCAATTAGCAGAAGACATCAGATTCTTCTAGATAAAATACTTGGAAAAATGATCAAATGGTCAAGCAATCAGGGAATGTTCAGATAGCAGTTGTTCACTTCCATATCTCATCTCTCTTCCAGTTCATTTCAAATGAACATGTTCAACATCCAGATTGGCGGTTTTTTCAGGCAGTTCTTCATTGAGACTCAACAAAAGAGTTTTAGTATGTAGACTTGAAATTGATACCAAATTATGCTTTATTGCTCGTATTATTGATCAGACTTGTGATTGAGGGGGGAATTGTTAGCCTATGTCTTACCTTTACCAATCACCAAGTCTAAATTGTCACCTATATTTGTATTATTCATTTAGGATATTAGTAATATATCCCCAAGTGATGACTAATGATTTAATTAAGATTTCCTAGCCTAGTCACCATGCATGATTTTAAGATCTAGAGAAAATATCTCTATGAGGTGGCATCACCCATTGTACTATAAATATGTAACATTGGAGTGAATACTATTGGGTGTTGGATAGTGAGCCTTTTCCACCATGTTATTCTTCTTGTTTATGTTTTATCACAATGGAGAGCCAAGAAAGATGAAGAAACCCTAATTTAGGTCATCCTCACTAGTTTCACTATATCCATGAAATGAGGCGTCCTCGCGGGTCAACTAGTGTGCAACAAGAGAGGCACTGGTAAATTTGGGAAAAGGGCTAGTAACAAACCACAAAAGTTGAGAAAGGAAATGATATCAATGGTCTGATCTTCCAGGCCAGTCACAACGCTACATGTATGAGTACTTACTTGTGTTGAAGGGTGTATGATGATGGTACATGGTTTAATTTTGAAGTATAAGCTTGAGGCATATCATAAGTGCATGGTACAAACCCTAGTTTGTGGATTCAGTCATTTCTGTTAGGGTATATTAATGGTTATGTTGAGTCATTTCTGAGTGATGTTATGGAAATTTGGATATGAGGAAAATCATGATAATGTGATACTAGCTAGAGGCATATAATTTATCTATTGATGCACATCCTTGGCACATGCTTAGACGAATTATTGTTTGTATAGTACTTCTTGTAGTGAATGGTTTTGAGGCATATATGTTGAAGTATATTCTTGGTGCATGTCTGATGTTTATTGGTATATCTTATGGTGCAATGTTTGAGGATTTTTTTAGTGGTCTTGATATATGATTGGTACATACTTGAAGCTTGGTATATTGTATCTTGGTGACATTGAGGAGCATTCTTGATGTAGACATTTCAATACAATTAATGTATTTCCTGTGATTCTCCTGATCTAACAATTATATGCAATTGTTAAATACATAATTGCTTCTATTAATATTCTTGCAGAAATTTAAACCACGATCAAAAAGTGAAATATCAAGAACACATAACACATAAGTTTTTCCGAGAAAGCATAAAGCTAAAAACCCCACTATCATATATTATGTATATCATGGAACATGAAACAATCTCATACAAAAATCTGATCCAAGAGCTCTCAGTACAATACAATCATCTCACATTTCCATACAAAAATGCAACAAATACATGTGTCAATTCTCTGTGTCCAGACAACCTGCCTCCTCTACACAATCCATGCAAAAAAGAAGAATTCTCACAATGAATTTGAATTGCCTAGTTTGCACAAAGAAATAATTATTTTATTTTTATCCTTATTGTAAAATTCAAAATGACCCCTCTTAGGGTTGCTTCTTTTTGAGATTCAAGTTATGTGTAGAAATAGAGGTCGAGTTCCTCTCATTCGTATACAGACACATCTTGCCTTATCTTGTGTATTTGGAGCATATAAAATGATGTCTAGCGCAGGAGATCTTGGTTTCTTAGTCTTTTCTATCTTGGTCTTGGTATATTTGTGGAGAGCTATAACAGGACATTGTGTTGGTTGGAAGAATCTGTATTGAAGAATTGGTTGTTGGGTTTTCTCCCCCACGAGGGTTTCCCAGGATATATCTTGTGTTTTGTGATTGTTTATGTTTCATTGATCCTATTACATGCAATTGTTAATGAATGCTAAATAAGATAATTGTAACTTCTAAAATTATAACATGGTATCATAGCATGCATGAATAGAAGATAATTCCCAGATCTATAAGACAAAATGAGACATTTTTCTTGATAGGAGCGGTTTCTAGACAAGACAATACCACCAGCAAGTGCGCCAAAGTGGATCACATCTTTTCCCTGGATCAGATCTTCATAATCCAAAATTTGTGATTTATGGGCAAGATGACTACCAGAACAAAGATTGATGAGAACCTGGAGGGAGCTGACAATTTCATAACCTAGAGGTACAGAGTATCCCTCCTCTTAGAAAAATATGATCTAGAGAAGTTCACTAAAGAAGAGGTTTCATAACCAAAGGGAGATGAGGTTAAAGAAAATCATAGGAAGGATATGGTCAAAGAAAAGATGATTATTGCACACTTTATTAAGGACCATCTTATTCATCACATATCTTGATTATCCACTCCAAAACAAATGATGGATGATGATTGTTTGACAGAAATAACATCAACTGAAGAATGACCTTGAGAACTCACTGAAAGAACGTGAGGATGAAAAATTTAGAAACCATCCACTCTTACTTCTCAAGAGTGAACCAGATCAAGGAGCAGATAGAATCCATTGGTCATATAGTGAATGCAGAAGAAATGGTGATGACCACCTTGAATGCTCTCCCAAGTTCATGGGATGCATTTATTCAAGGGATGTGCTCAAGAAGGAAGCTACCCAAGTTTAGTAGGCTATGGGGATATTGCAACCAATAAGAAGCAAGGACATCAACAAGATAAGAGAATATGACAAATGATAATCAATACCTATCCTCCCACACCAGGAAAGGAAAGAGAAAGAAAGAACCCTCCTCACCCAAAGTTTCAGAAGGGATGAAGGAATAACCCAAATATCAGATGTTTATGTTGTCAGAAAATGGGACACATTGCTAGGAATTATTCCCTCATTCAGAGACCAAGGGAAAAGAAAGGAGTTAAAAGGCATCATGTTCATACAACTAAAGATGATGATCCACCCAAGAAGGTTGAAAAGGAATATGAATCAAGTGATGAGGAGTATGTTCTTATCTCATCCCTTACAGGAACTTTCACTCATGGAAGTGACGTTTGGTTGGTGGACAGTGGTGATTCCAAGCACATGACAGGTTATAAAGACTCCTTGTCTAACCTTGTTCATAAGGATTCTCCGTACAAGGTTAAATTCGGATATGACTATCAATATCCAATAAAAGGAGTAGGAGAAGCCTCCTACAAGTTAGACTCGGGAAAGCCAATGAAGATCAAGGAAGTTCTCTATGTTCCTGGATTGAAGAAGAACCTTCTCTCGATTTTAGCATTGGATGAGAAGGCTTACATAGTTTCATTTGTTGATGGAAAATTTCTTATGTGGCATGGAGGGAAGAATTCTGATGATACCGTGGAGATTGGAGTTCAAGAGGGAGGACTCTAAAAATTGAAAGGGTGATCATATTCAACATTAATTCACGACACTATGAATCCCAATGAATTGAAAGGGATATCATATTCTTCGATGTCTCATCACCACTGGATTTTGATCATGCAATATCGAGCATCATCTTTGAGCCTTTCTAATATTGTTTCAATATTTTCTTCACAATTTCCATCATATCCTTTCATTCATGCACAAATTCCATCTCTTGGGTGAAGTCAAGATTTGGATCAGATCGCACAACTCTTCTTGTGTGCATCCAACTTGTCCCAACTCAAATTCTTCACTTGCTTGAATGATTGATACGTTCGTTTCCTATTGCACCAAGACACCTATGTGTTATTGCCCCAACTCTGCCTTCAAAAGTCTATGGACTCAAGAACTCACCCAACTACTTCACAATTGCTTCACATTTGGAGTTATTCTTTGTATCTAGTAAAGCATCGAACATGTCAATGAGTGGAGCCAACAATCCAAAATTCATTGAAAATTCACTTTACGATGGACTCTACAACCAAAACTGTGACAATTCCTATGATCGCCCGCCTTTCCCAAGTGCTTGGTTAACCCACAAAATCTACAAGTATAGAACTTACTTATGTCACAAATCACAAACCAATCAAGTATGCACACAGGTTCTCTTTGTGATGGATCAATCTACCTTACCAAACCATTAACCAAGTTTGTGCCCAAACTCTCTTTGTGTTGTTCCCTATCCATTTTCATTACTACAGTAGTGGAACGTTGTTCAATATTTGATAGCATCTATCTTTGATATAGTGGTGAACAACTAGCCAATATGTTCACCAAAATCATCTTTGATACCAGTTGTCATGTATCCATAGTCTTCTCAAGTATGCAAGTCGACTTGGTACACCCAAGTCACAGAACACCTGGGGTTGTGTGACATTGCAACATTTTTTTTTCGAAACTTGACTAAGCCAAAATTGCTTCATCTGAAATGTACCTCACTTAAGACACACACATACTCTGCCTTGAGCCAATTGTGCCAACTACACTTGCATTCTTTACTTAAACAATTACTCAATTCTTATACTTAGCCAATTACGAAACCAAGAACAAGCAACCATTCATACACAAGAGACACAAATATGTTTGGGTGACATAAGATGTGCCCAACACCCGTATAAGTCTTTATATACAAATGTTGTTACAATGCTTAAAAATAGGAGATCGTAGCTAAATACATAGATATACAAGAATTCAGCTAAGTCACATCATAACTTGCCTACTTTCTCATGCAGCTAGATCTCCTTGTTTCAACCTGAGGTATACTCCACATCCTTCTCCCCGTTGCGCACACTGCAATAACTAAGATTCAGACCTCTCTGATGTGCATGTTGTCAAAGTCTCTCCAATAAGAGACTAAGCCAATCCTTTGCAGTTCACCTTCATCTTCATCACACTTCATCTCACCTCTAGCCACGCTCCATATCTCACTCTCCAACTTGATTTGTGATGATCTTATGTGTTCCTTCTAGCTCATGTGCCTTATGTTCTTTATATGGACTCCAAACATCACCTTCATGAACCTTCACGTTCTTTTTGTGTGTCATGCTCCTTCACAAAGCAGTGTAGACAAAGGAATGAACGCACCCCTTCGTGGACCAATGCACCTATCGAACCAGTGCACTCATGAATCATCATGTCCTTTGGAACCAACGAACCACAACCTCTTTGGTGTGCCCTTTCCTTGTGTGTTTTTTTCAACCGTCTAACATGACTTGTCGTGGGTGTGTCGATGGGGTCATCCAACCTCTCCAATAGGCCCATGCTGCCAAGGGTAGGAAACTCCACTCCTTGGGTGGACACCCAAGTTGCCTCATCCTTTCCTAAACGCAACCCCAAGTCCTTGTCCTCTATTACAAGGAAAGTGAGGCACATGCCCCCTTGGGTTTGCACATCACCATCGTATTCCCAAGGTGCTCTTTTCCATGCCTATAAGACTCATTTCTCCCAATCGATCGCATACCCCTTATGTTCTCATCACCATCTCATCGCCGAGTCTATCTAAGGAGAATCATTCATATGTATAGTTAAACTTGATTTTTCAGTTGGTAGAATAAAAATCAACTTCCAAATAAATAAAATGAATGTAAAGAGATTGGTAGAAGAAGTCACCTCCCTTGTTGATTGAGGTATGGCATGAGTACAGTGAATTTTGGGAAGTGTGAGAGTCAAAGCTTGCATGGGAGAAAAACCAAGGATTTTGAGTGAAGGGGCAAATTTAGTTTTGAGGAGAGTGAAGGACAAAGAAGACATAGAGTTCACGGAAGGAAAGAGAGGCGCCCATAATATGTGAAAGGCAAAGGCAAAGCCAAGAAAAACAAACTTTGCCACTATGAGAAGAGCATGACAGATGGGAAAATCGTTGGACTTACAAGGTTGTAGCTAGGATCCTCTTGGGCACTCATACAAGAGCATGGGGGAGGCTTCCGATGGATAGTGTATCAAAGAAAGGAGTTATCTCCTTGTGTTGTATGGGATAAGAATTAGAGTGCCGAAGAGTTATTATCTTACTGGTTATATATATATATCCCCTTGATGGTGTACACAGTGGAGATGTAGACAGTGCAATGGTGATCTAGCCCTAGAGATAACGATGTTTAATTTATGGGAAAAACAAGACCATTAATGTTGTTCCCTGATTAAAGAAACATGTGGATAAATTTTGGTGTTGCGTGCCATCCCATAATATCTGAAATAGTGAGCTAATGCTACTCTTCCCTTATGCTTTTTTAACATGAATCCCCTTTTGCTCTCACGATTTTCTCTCTCACTCCACTTCCGGACTATGAATTCTGTCTATGATTGGCTATTATGGAATGGCATAAATGAACTATAGGATGCCCTTGAAACCTGTGTCTCTTCCTGAGAAGTTGTTCTTGAATTCTAATTTCTCAGAATTGCCTCAAGTAGGTTGGGGAAACCTCAGGAAACCTCAGAAGTGAAATGGGAAAGATCGGGGTTTTGGTTAAGTGTTGGATGGCGAAGTCGGCTAGTGTTTCGGCGCCCACAAAACTCCCTTTGCCTCGGAGAAGGGAGAAATTCCTCGGTTCAGCAAGAGATTTAAACCTACCTCAGCGCCTCAAACAAACTCAGATCGATGAAGCAAAATCTCTTGTATCGGTGGTGGGAAGGATCACATCCTCGGTGCATCTGGCCTTTGGCATTGGCAAAGGGAAAACTGTTTTAGTTCAGCGTTTGGTAGGAGCTCATCACCGGCGCCAAAAAAATTCTCTTGGATTGGTAACCAGGTTAAACTCACCCTTCGGTACCCTCGAGTCTCGACTTACCCCATTTCGGCGTTGGCAAAGAACTCACTTTTGGCGCCGTCAAATTCTTTACCATCAATGCCCTCGACTTATCCTTTTCGCTGCCTAGTTTAAACTCATATCTCGGCGATGTTAACGAAGTCATATCGATTCCCAAATGAAACTTGTCGTTAGAAACTTGTCATTAGTGCCCAAATGAAACTCTCCTTCAACGCTTGGAATGGACTCGCCATTTGCCACTTGGGAGAATCTCGCCCTTTGGTGCTTGGGATAAACTCATCTTTCAACGCCCTAACAAAACCTGTGTTTTGGTGCTTGGTGGGGACTTCTCCATCGATGCTCGACCGAAACTCGCCTTTCAGTAGTCTGGGGAGATTTTCCTTTTCAGCGCCACAAAGAACTATCCTTTGGTGCCTGCTAAAAACTCTTATTTGGCATCCATAAACTTTTGTCGTCGTTGACGCTTGGTGCAATCTCTTCCCTTTCTGCGCTTGAGCGATGTTGGAAATCGTAATTACAAGTCGGTTAGATATTTTCATCTCCGCTAATTTGTCTGTTAGTCAATCTGTTAGTAGCCCAATTGTCAATCAGACAGTCTGACAGATTGTAAGTGCAAAGTCACACATTTACTCAAAAGTTAGTTGGTAAGAAAAAAGCTATAAATGGAGACGATCTCTATCTTCTCGAGTTTAATTAATTGGTTGAAGAGTCAATCAAATTAATGGTAATGTTTAATGTTGAGTCAGTCTTAGATTTTGAAGGAAGTCACAGTCGGAGTCTATATAAGTCTGAGTCATTTAGTTAGTAGATGATGCTGAAGAGAAGAAGTTGATGCAGAGCAGAAAAGAGAGGTAGAGAGAAAAAACAAGAACTAGCAGCAACGAAGGAGTGTAAGAAGTCTAAGCACATGATCTATGTCTGTGAAGTCAGCAGAAGAAGTCATTAGAGTCCAAGCTCATCTATGTCATTGTATTTTGTATTTGCGCACTCTGTCGAAGTTCATTAATATCAAGCATGTTATGTATTGACAAGTTTCTGTCTTATTTATGAGTTTATGTGCTAAGTAAGGCATTATGTTATTTTGCATTCATAAATCATTTCATTAAGTGTGTGTATTCACAGCGTGCAACAAATTTAATAGTCTGTGCACTGCACAGTGGTCTTGAGAACTCTATCGCGTAGCCTATTTGGTGCACAATATTTGAAACTGTGTCGTGCAGAGTAAACTGCGCACACCGTCGTCGCACCACCGACTATCCAACATTTGGTATCATAGAAGGTTCTATCAGAACAAGTTCAAGAGAAGAAACTCTGTTGAAAAGTGAAATATGGCTTCTACCTCAAATCTGCAACCTCCCACTTTTATAGGAAAGAATTATGAGATGTGTTCCTTGACCATGAAGGCATTGTTCTGAGGTCAAGATGTATGGGAGATAGTCAAGAATGGCTATGTAAAATCAGTAGATCAGGCATCATACAATGCCCTCACACATGTTGATAAAGATGACTTGAAGGATAAAAAAAAAGAATAATGGAAAGGCATTGTTTTGCATACATCAAGTCATGCATGAGAGCATACTTCCAAGAGTTGCATCATCAAATCAAGCCAAGGAATCATGGGACATATTACAAACCTCTTATCAAGGTATAGACAAAGTAAAGAATACAAAACTGCAAATTCTTAGAAGATATTTTGAAACTATGTCAATGAAAGACTCGGACTGATCCAGGTGGATATCAGTGGCCACCCACCCTTTCCAGCGAGCTCAAAACAACTTTCTAGCAATTTTTGTAATTTACTATTTTTAGCAGTTTTTTGGGTCCTGAACTTCTGAAGCTGTTTTGAGGCACTAAACGACTTTTTTTGGGTATCTTCCGATCACAAAATTTTATCATGAAATTTTCATCGACATTTGTAGTCCTCGGATAAATCTTTCCAACAAGATATCCTACGCCTAAAACGAAGATCGTATGCAAAAGTTATGACACCGGGAAGTTGATGTACTGACTTACCCAAACGGGTCCCACATGACTTTTGGCACTTCATCTCCTAGGGTTAGGATTTTGGATGTCTAGGAATTTTAACACTCTTGTTTATTGTAAAAATGCCTTCAACGCCTCATTGTAATCATCTTCTTGCGAATAAGCACAACCGTCACATCTCTTCTTAGAGACAAGATATTACCATTCCAACAAGCTTGTTTTCCATTGGATTTTACAGTTTCAGCTTATTTCCTTATTAAATAGAAAACCAATTTTACTATATCATTGTTATCCTGTGTTAAGCATCTGTTAATCATCTGTAGTCATTTCATTCTGCTCATAAAGTCTGGATTAGTGGTATCAGAGTGGTCTACTCCTTGTCATCTTAATGCATGTCCCCAACGAGGTCAGAGTACAAAGATTTGGGTCTCGCACGCCTAAGCGACCTCTCATGGAAGGAGAAAATAAATATGGGACAAGCGATCCTTTCAAAATGTTACTTGAGGAAGCCCTCACGTAGTAGAGGAACGAGATGATGGATAGTTTCACGCAAATATTTTGGTGGCTACCTATAGGCGACACATCTTCTTCGAGCGGAGGCGCCGCTCCCTTCAAGGTACAAATAAACTTCGATATTCCTGTATTTGAAGGTTAGATAGACACGGATGGTGTAGACAAGTGGTTAAATCTACTAGAAGGGTATTTTTCTATCAATAACTTTTCGAATAGAGAAAAGATTATTTTTGTGCTCCTCAAAGTAGTTACCCATGTCAATGATTGGTGGGAAACTTTCTGTGAGCAAAAGGAAACAAATGAACCCTCGTTATTTACAGTCACGACAACCTAGGAATCCTTCAGGGATCCTATTAAGGAACAATACGACCCTATTGGAAGTTATGATGACTTGTATACCAAATGGACCACATTGCAGAAAGAAAGAGAACAAGCAGTGCCAGAGTTCATAAATATCTTCCATACCTTGCGCACCAAGTTGGGTATCAAAGATTCAAAGCGACATCTGGTGCTGAAGTATTGTGGTGCTCTGCATAGATACATCCAGACTGAAATGGAATTTTTGGACATCTCATCCTTGGGTGTGGCTTATCGATATGTCGTTAAAATCAAGCAGAAGCTCAAACAAAAGACGCGACAATTTGGGCCCGGGAACCCCCGACAGCAAAATCCAGGAAAGGACGACCCCAACCCACAGAACAAAAGACAAAGAAAAAATGGACAGTATCAGGACATCGAGTCCAAGACGGAAGCAAAGAAGGACACGGGAAAGACAAAGAAAGATACTGGGAAGTGGTGCAACTTCCATAAGATCCCTTGGTATAACACTGTTGACTACCTCTCAAAGAAGTTGTTGGTGGCCGAAGTGAAAGCCTCTAAATCAGATGCGGATTCTGTCTCTAAGTCAGAACCAGAAAGGGGAAGATGGATCATTGATGTGGAACCCAGTGTCACCGTTTCTACCACCAAGCTCCAACCTGATGAATCAGACGAGCTAGAAGAAGGAGAGTGTCTCTTCCATTCATAGATGTGGGTAAAAGGCACCCCGCTGCACTTCATTGTTGATAGCGGTAGGCAAAAGAACCTCGTCTAAACAAAGGTTTTCAAGTGGTTGGCCCTGCCAACAACATCACACCCACAACCCTACACCATTGGATGGCTCTGCCAAGGAAGCAATCTCCGTGTCAACCAACAATGTCGATTGTTTTATGACATCAAGCCCTTCAAAGACGAGGTATTTTGTGATGTTGCTCCTCTCGAAGTTTGTGATGTTCTTTTGGGCCAACCTTATTTATGGAAACATCATGTTGTATATGAATCTAGGCCTCATAGTCTTATTTTTACTTTGAACATGAAACTGTATAGGATACCCGAGGTAGTCCCACCTAGTATTATTTCCTTGATCTCTGCCAAGCAATGCAGAAAGGCCATCCCTTAGATAGGGAAGCTTGTCTTCTTCATGATTCTCTCTCGGAATGAGCGAAAGATCACAACCACATCCAGAGTCTCTGCGACCGACCTCTCCACACAACATAATCAAGTAGATAAGGTTGTCAAAGAATACTTGGATATCTTATCCTCACCTATCGGGGTACCTCTACACTGTCAGGTCAAGCACCCCATCGATCTGACCCCCGATGTACCATTGCCCAATGGGTCAGTTTATCGCCCCTCTTTGTTAGAGAATGAGGAGATCAAGTGATAGATCAAAAAAATGCTCCACAAGGGGCACATCCATCCCAACTCATCACCTTGCGAGAGCCCAATCATGTTGGTACAAAAGAAAGATGGAACCTAGTGACTCTGCATTGATTACAGGGCCCCGAATAAAATCACAGTCAAAAACTAGTACCCAATTCCCCAAATCGACAACCTCCTTGATAAACACATAGGGGCCAAATACTTCAGTAAGATTGATCTGAAGTCTGGCTACAACCAGGCCCCGATAGAATAGACAGATGTATGGAAGACCGCTTTGAAGTCAAAAGAAGGCATGTTTGAATGGTTGGTCATGCCCTTGCGTTTGAAAAATGCTCCAGCCACTTTCATGAGGATGATGGATGATATCCTGCAACCATTCACTGATAATTTTGTAGTGGTGTGTATGGATGACATTCTCATTTGCAGCAAGTCTTGGACATAATACTTGTAGCATATTCAACAAGTTTTGCACACCCTGCAACAACACAAGTTATACGCTAACTTAGAAAAATGATCCTTCGGCATGGACAAGGTCCATTACCTGGGCTACATCGTTGATCAACATGGCATACATGTGGATCCATCCAAGATCCAATTCATCTGTGATTGGCCAACCCCAACCACACTCACTAAGCTTCAGAGCTTCTTGGGCCTTGCCAATTTTACCACAGGTTCGTGCTGGGATTCTCCCATATTGCATGGGCCCTCAGCCAAATAACCAGGGGTGGTGGGAAGGAAAAATTTTCATGGGTTCAGTCCCAACAACAATCGTTCAAATATTTGAAGCAACGCTAGTCCTCATCCCTAATACTTTCACTACCAGACCTGCAGCAAACCTTTGAGATCGAGACAAATTCTTCAGACTATGTTGTTGGTCTCGTTCTCACTCAACACGACCAACCTATGGCCTATCATAGTGATACACTATCAGATGTCATCCATAAGTACCCTACTTATGACAAAGAAATTTACTCCATTGTGCAAGCCTACCACCAGTGGGGACATTACATTCAAGGGAAGGAGATAGTCATCCACATTGATCATAAGGCACTGCAATTCATGTAGACACAAGGAAAATTATAGAAGGACCACCATTAAAAGTTGTCCACATACTTACAGCAATTCCACCTCAACATGAAGCATAAACAGGAAGAACCAACCACATCGTTGATTTCCTCAGTAGACCGCCAGTCGTGGCACTAACCACGGTGCTAGACTCTTGTGGCCATAAGACCTCTAGATGGCCCCAACTCTATGAGATAGACCTGGACTTCGCCGCCACCTACCAAATGTTGGGTGCAAACATAGTTGTCAATAATTTCCATCTTCAGGATGGGTTGTTGTGTCATCTGGGCCATATCTTTGTTCTATCAAGAGAGAAAGTGAAGATGATCTAGGAGGCCCATTATAGTTGGGTGGCAGGACACTTCAGCGTCAAAAAGATAGTGGCAATGCTACAGAAACATTTCTATAGGAGGTCAGCAAGTATATCAGGTCCTGCACTGCCCGAGTTATTGCCAAATCAACCACTAAGAAACAGTGTCTATACACCCCTCTTCCTACTCCTGATAGGCCATGGGAATCCATCTTAGTGGACTACATGTTGGGCCTCCTATCCACCAAGCAGGGAAATGACTTTGTTTTTGCAGTTGTTGATCGCTTTTCTAAGATGGCAATTCTCGTTTCCTGCAAGAAGAGCATCACAAGAAAAGCCACTGCAAAGCTCTTCTTTGAACGAGTTTGGGTACATTTTAGAATCCCAGAAACCATTTTCTCAAATCGGGAATTGATTTCTCAGGACATTCTAGTCGAGCCTCTTGTCATTGTTGGACAACAAGCTCACCAAATCCACATCCTTCCATCCCCATATAGATGGCCAAAACGAGGACGTAAATCGAATGATCGTGCATATCCTGCACATATATAATTCCAGGAAGCCTCGCACATGGGATGAGAGTCTTCCCTATGTCCAACATAGCTACAGCCGAGCCCTACATAGCTCAATTGGCCACGGACCTTTCAGGTGGGGTTGGGATTCCAACCATTGGGTCCCATAGATGTTGCACTTCCCCTTGTAGTCACCTTAGCCGACTCATCTCCTACTCCAAAAGAAGCTAACAAAGCCACCCGGTTCATTGAGCGGATCCTGCACATCCTCTAATAGGTTTAGGACATCCTACAAAAGTGTTAGAAAAACAGGACCGCGGAGCAATAAAATAAAACAAATACAGAAACAAAATACATAAGACACACAATACAAGAGAGACACAGATTTATGTGGTTCACCCTGTGTGGGCTACATCCACCAAAGAAATTGCCAGGTCCTTCCTTTATTATTATCCAGCAAATGAAGGGATACAACCTACAACAAAACCCGTTGTAACTTCCTCTTCTTTCTCTCATAGTCTTCTCTCTCGGAATACAATATTCACAACCAACCATAAATGCAAAACATTTCTCTCATAAAAGAGGGTTTCCTTCTAGGGAAAAAAAACCTAACATAATCTCTACCGTTAGATATGCAACCTTATAATGAACGGTCCAGATTTACAATGAAATTACAATATACTTTTACAAGGCAATTTTTTCTTCAAGGGCTTCGCCCCCGAACCCCCACTGGGGACCCGCTTGCCCCTAGACCCCCCAGCTGGGGGGATAGCCCACCCAGACCCCGCAGAGGGGGTAACCCCCCTCTGCACTCCCCTGTGTGGAAGAGTGTACATACTTATGGGGTGTAAATAATTCATGGGGTATAAAAACGGCTGAAAGCAAGGACCTCTAAATCAGGAAGATAATCAGGCTCCACAACCAAAAATCTCCCACTTGGAGATTAATCTCAACAACTCCACCGTTGTTGTATATGATGGACTCTAAACCTTCTTGGACCTGGCAAATTTCTCATTTTCATATTCATTCTTGAAGGACCAAGCGGAAACTTAGCCGAGCTTCGGTTTCTCCACAGTTTACTCCTTTGTTAACATGTCGCGACTACATTAAATGAGTGTGTATATTTTCCAACTTCAATTGTCCATCTTCAAAGGTGCTTGGATCATATGAAGTGGTACCTCAATTAATATATGCTTAGTCTTGAATGGAAGGTTGAATTCTTTACAAGATGAATGGCACTCCGACTATCCTGATTTACAATGGGTTGTTCTCCTCCTTCTTTCCCAGATTCCTCCATAAACCTTTGTAACCAAATCATCTCTTTTCTAGCCTATGTAGCAGCAACATACTCTGTTGTTGAAAATGAAACAACATTTTGCAGTTTCAATCCAACTACTGTTGTTCACTATAGGTAAAACATACCTACAATGGTGCTCCTCCTACATTGTCTTTATCACTTTTATATGTCACGAGATCAACGCTATCCCTATAGAAAGAGTGTTTGGAACCTCCAAAGACATGTAATGCATTATTAGCAGTAGTACTTCTCAAATGCGAGAATCCACTTTTCTGCGTCCCAATGTTGCTTTACGGATTGTTCGCATATACACGCTAACAACTCCCTTTGCATGGCACAATGCTCGGTCTTGTGCGAACCATTGCAGCCACACATCAAGCACCAATTGTTGATGTATAAGGGACCCTGGACATTTATCTCCCTCCACAGTATTGGAACACATTCCGTGGATTAATTTGAAGTAACATCAAAGGTGTACTAACTAGTTTTTGCATTCTTCATTCTAAACCTCTCCAACACCTTCCTACACATTGTACTCACCACGAGACAATGTCGGTTCGCGATTTTTCTGTCTCTTGGTATTCTCCTACGTACCAAGGTTTTCTTTGCAACACCAAATCCTTCATATGGAAATGAATTGTCTAATTTCTTCTTGAGCACATTTATATCCTTCCTTATTAGTCCACCGCAACAAACATGTCATCTACATACAATAGCAAGATAATAGAAAGCTTCGACTTTCTATCTTTTTAAAATAAAAATAGCGATTGATCCAGAATTGACATCTACTATAACCACCGTTACGTATGACATCCAAACTTCAAATACCAACGCCTTGGAGCTTGCTTTGGAGCCATGCAAGCTCTTCTTCAACACGCATCAAACTCTCCTTCCCTTTGACCTCATACCCACAGTAAGGTGTTTGCATATAAATCTCTTCCTCCAAATCCCCATGGAAGAGTTGTTTTTACATCTAACTCTTCAAGATGCAAATCTTATACTACCACAAGAGACTTAAAATAGTCCTAATTGAAGTCATTTTTAACAACCGGAAAATATTTCATCAAAATCTGCTATACCTTTTCTTTTGTGAAACCCTTTACAACAAAGTCTAGCCTTGTACCACTTTTCTCCCTCCATCTTCTGCTTCAGCTTTTGTAAACCCATTTTATTACGCAATGCTCTTTCTCCTACAGTGGCCAGACCAAAACCAAGTCGGTTATTTTCCAAGGAATCAATTCCTCTTTCATGCCTCCCCACTTCTTTTTGGTGTCTACACTGCATTTGCCTCTTCATAACATTCTAGTTCCCGAATCGGTCAACAATAAATAATATAATGAAGGGAGTATCGTTGAGTATACTTAACACGGTAGATATTCTAACAACACCTACAAGAGTTTGAGGTACTTGTTTATATATTTTTGTACATTTTACTTTTACAGTTTCCTTTGGAACTGCTTTTTAAATTGAAGTCTCATCAAGTCTTGTATGATGCTTTTTTTTTTTTTTGTATCTTTCCTTGTAGCCGATCTTTGTACATGACCTTCTCATTGAATGTGACATCTCTACTCCTAATGATTTTATTTATTTCCTTAATAGGCGATAACCAAAATTATTAACACCATATCTAATAAAGGAACACTTCTTGGATTTTACCTCAAGATTTATTCTATTTTCTTTATCCAATATGGACAAATGCTTCACAACCGAAATTTTCAAAACAATAGTTTACCTTTTTTTGTCCATTCCTCCTCCAGAATTACCAATAAGGCAGAGGTCCTCGTTTATTAAAGTGGCTCATGATTATCTACAACATCTACCAAAGGCTGTAAGGGCAAAGGCGTACAATCTCAGCCTCCTTGCAGCTCCATGGTTATTACGATTTCATCCTTTCCTGACCTGTTTCTTTTTGGTGTTACGTTAGACTATCTTCTCTCACGAATCCCATGGTATGAACAATGGTATCAAACTCCTTAACGTGGTATTCCTCCATTTATCTTCTCACGAGGACACTTCAAACTTTTTCCTATTAGCATTCTCAACTAAAGCTTTCCATTTCTTAAAGAGTATCAAAACATGTATTTTTGGCCGGATACAATAAACCCAAGTTTTTCCTAGTTGCATCATCAATAAAAGTAACATAATAATGAGATCCACCAAGGGATGATACATGGTGGTCCCCAATACATTTGTATGCACAAGCCTAACCTTTCCACTCTTCTTTTTCTTTTTTCGACTAAAGAAATCGACTCTCTTTTGTTTTTCCATAAACACAATTCTCCGCAGTCCAAATCAATTTGTTTTAAGATTTGGCAAAGAAATTTCTTTTGTGAAGGATATGCACCCTTCTCACTCATGTGTCTGAACCTATGATGTCATAGTGTTGTATCCACTCTGGTAGAATCTAAATATATAGAAGAGTGATGTCCACCGATTTTATAGATACAATGTACCCACAACCTCTCCTTTAGCTATCACCAAGTCCTTTCATGACCTTCCGTCTTATCTATAAATATGGATATACAACCTTCACTTGCCAGCGCCCTATTGAAATCAGATTTTGCTTAGAATTTGGAACATGTTTTACCTCTTTCAAGCAACCATTGGTTTCCATTTCATTGCTTTATTTTTACCTTTTCCCATTCCAACAATTTTGCATGGTTTATCATCTTAAATGAACACATCAAAATCACTTTGAACATAATATATAAAATGTTCCTATGGGGTGTGGCATGAAATGAAGCTCCTGAATCTACTACTAGAGACTGAAATATTATCCTACGAAGAGATCAAAGCATCTTGTAGCAGTACACAGTACATTTGCTTCCTGATTTCTCTCATACTGTCCATCTCTTTGTTTCTCTGGAGATCTGCAGTATTTCTTCATATGTTATTTCTTCCCACAGTTTCAGCACTCTATCTTGAATTCAGTTTGGATCACGCCATTTTCCTAGAATTTCCAGCGGTTTGAGCCATTTCCTCTATCTTTTTTGTCTTCCCTTGTTCTCCATGTTCAGCGCCTTTCCTGATGTCTTCGCTTTCATGCTTTTTGTGGCATTTCTTCACTAAGGATAACACAAAACAACATCATCAAATTTTTAAAGATATTTGAACCAAAGCGGAGTTACTTACATCAATGACCAAACCATTCCGACTTTTCGGCAATGAGCACAAGATTGAAGAGCCCTAACCTCATCATCAAGTCCACTTTTACAGAACCCTAACCTCATCATCAAAGTCCACTTTTACAGAAATTAGTTGATTAGTAACCATATTAAATTCATTTAAATGATCTGCAACAGACCCACCTTCTGACATCTTCATATTAAATAATCTCTTCAATTGAAATACCTTATTCGACGCCAAGGGTTTTTCATACAATTTGGCCAATGCGTCCATCAAACCCTTCGTTGTCTTTTCTTTCGAAATATTGAAAGCCACCGATGCTACCAGGCTCAGTCGTATCGTTCTTAGAGCCTTTCTATCAAGAATCTCCCATTCTTCATCCTTCATGGCTACCATCTTCTTTGTTACTCCACTCAATGGTAGGAATAGATCCTTCTGATATAAATAGTCTTCCATCTGCATCTTCCATAACTGGTAGTTTTGGCCATTAAATTTCTCAACCGTAAACTTTCCATCTTCAAACATTGCTCCCACTTGAACCAGGAACCCTCTTTTCCTACGAGTTACCTCATGCTCCGATACCAGTTGTTAGAAAAACAGGACCGTGAAGCAATAAAATAAAACAAATGCAGAAACAAAACACAGAAGACACACAATACAAGAGAGAAACAGATTTACGTGGTTCACCCAGTGTAGGCTACGTCCACCAGAGAAATTGTCAGGTCCTTCCTTTATTATTATCCAGCAAATGAAGGGATACAACCTATAGCAAAACCCGTTGTAACTTCCTCTTCTTTCTCTCACAGTCTCCTCTCTCAGAATACAATATTCACAGTCAACCATAGATACGATACATTTCCCTCATAAAAGAGGGTTGCCTTCTAGGGAAAAAAACCCTAACATAATCTCTACCATTAAATCTCCAACCTTATAATGAACGGTCCCGATTTACAATGAAATTACAATATACTTTTACAAGGCAATTTTTGCTTCGGGGGCTTCACCCCCGAACCCCCGCAGGGGGCCCTCTTTCTCCCAGACGCCCCAGCCGGGGGGATAGCCCCCCCGGACCCCGTAGAGAGGGTACCCCCCCTTTGCACTCCCCCGCATGGAAGAGTGTACATACTTATGGGGTGTAAATACTTCATGGGGTATAAACACCGCTGAAAGCAAGGACCTCTAAATCAGGAAGCTAATCAGGCTCCACAACCAACAAAAAGTCCAATGACAAGTACAAGCAACACCATGATCAACATCGGGTGCCACATAAGTTTCAGGTGGACGACAAAGTTTGGTTGCACTTGCAGAAATAATGCCTTACAAGACCCCATCAGAATCTTTGCCCACTTTGTTATGGGTCATACACCATCACCAATACTATGGGGGATAATGCTTTTGAACTCAACATTCCTCCTTTTCTTGGCCTACATCCAATGTTCAATGTGGACCTCCTTCGACCTTATTTCCCACCATTATTGGACACCTCAGACATAGCAGAACAACTGACACCAAAATAGCTCAACCCCAACTACATAAAATAGACATACAATGATCATATTGTGGACACACATATCAAGGGCACTCGACAGAAAAGGATCCAACTTTATCGAGTCGTCAAAGCAGGGCAGCTTCCGGACCTAGGCAAGTGGCTCACCTAGTGCCAAATTCAATAAAAAATTCCTTATCTGATGGGGGAACTCAATGCAATGGAGACCATTGCTTCCTAAGGAGGGAGGATTGATCCAGGTAGATATCGATAGCCACCCACCTTTTCCAGCTGGCTCAAAACAACATTTTGTCAATTTTTGTAATTTACTATTTTTAGCAGTTTTTCGGGTCCTGAACTTCTAGAGCCGTTTTGAGGCCCTAAACAACATTTTTTTGGGTATCGTCAGGTCAACAAATTTCATCTTGAAATTTTTATTTATAGTTGTAGTCCTCAGATAGATATTTCCAATGGGCTATCCTACTCCTAAAATAAATATCGTTTGTAAATGTTATGACCCCGGGAAGTTGATGTACTGACTTACCCAAACAAGACCCACATGACTTTTGGCACTTCATCTCCTAGGGTTTTTGACACTCTTGTTTATTGTAAAAAGTCCTTCAGATCCTCATTGTTATCATATTATTGTGAATGAGCATAGGCATCACATCTCTTCTCAGAGATAAGCCACCACCATTCTATAAATCTTGTTTTTCACTGCATTTTATAGTTTCAGCTTATTTCCTTGTTGAATAGAAAACCAGTTTTATTGTATCTCTGTTATTCTGTGTTAAGCATCTGTTAAAAATATATAGTCATTTCGTTCTTCTGATAAAATTTGGATCAGTGGTATCAGAGCATTCTACTCCTTGTCATCTTAATGCATGTCCCAAATGAGGTCAAAGTACAAAGGATTGGGTCTCAAGCTTGTTTCTCCTGAGGACCAAACCTGTCACACACCAAAGCGACCTCTCATGGTAGGAGAAGAGAAATATGACAAGATAGGAGATCCTTTCAAAATGTTGCTTGAGGAAGCCCTCATGGAATAGAGGAATGAGATGATGGATAGTTTCGCGCAAATCCTTCGGCGACTACTAACAGGGGACACATCTTCTTCGAGTGGAGGCACCGCTCCATTCAAGGTCCAAATAAATTTCAATATTCCTATATTTGAAAGTCACATAGACGCGGATGTTGTAGACAAGTGGTTGAATCTACTAGAAGCGTATTTTTTTGTCCATAACTTTTCGAATAGAGAAAAGATTACTTTTGCACTCCTCAAATACATTCCCCATGTCAAAGATTGGTGGGAAACTTTCTGTGAGCAAAAGGAAACAGAGGAACCCTCGTTATTTACAGTCACGACCACCTGGGAATCCTTTAGGGATGCTATTAAGGAATAATACTACCCTGTTGGAAGTTATTATGACTTGTATACTAAATGGACCAGACTGCGGCAAGTAAGAGACCAAGAAATGCCAGAGTTCACAAATATCTTCCATACCTTGCGCACCAAGCTGGGTATCAAAGATTCAAAGTGACATCTGGTTCTCTACATAGATACATCCAGACCGAAATGGAATTTCTAAACATCTCGTCTTTAGGCATGGCCTACCGATATGCTATCAAAATTGAGCAGAAGCTCAAAAACAATATGCGGCAATTTGGGCCCAGGAACCCCTCACAGAAAAATCTAGGAAAGGGCGGCCCCAAACCACAAAAAAAAGGACAAAGCAATGATGTGAAATATCAGTACAACTAGTCCACGACACAAGCAAAGAAGGACACTGGAAAGACAAAGAAAGATATTGGGAAGTGGTGCGACTTCCACAAGAGCCCTTGGCATAACACTCCTGACTGTCACTCAAAGCAATTGTTGGTGGCCAAAGTGAAAGCCTCTTGAATTAGATGTAGGAAGAGAGATCATTGACATAGGACCTAGTGCCACCATTGCTACCACCAAGCTCCAGCTTGATGAACTAGATGAGCCAGAAGAAGGAGAGCTCCTCTTCCATTTACAAATGTTGGTAAAAGGCACCCTGCTGCACTTCATCGTTGATAGAGGTAGCGAGAAGAACCTCATATCAACATAGGTTTTCAAACGAATGGCCCTACAAACAATACCACACCCACAACCCTACACCATTGGAAGTCTCCGCCAAGGACGAGATCTCTGTGTCAGCCAATAGTGTTGATTATCGTACGACATCGAGCCCTTCAAAGATGAGGTATTGTGTGATGTTTCTCCTCTTTAATTTTGTGATGTTCTTTTGGGCCAAACTTATTTATGGAAACTTCATGTTTTATATGAGTCCCATCCTCGTAGTGTTATTATTACTTTGAACAAGAAATTGTACAGGATACCCGAGGCAGTTCCACCTAGTGTTATTTCTTTGATCTCTACCAAGAAATGCATGAAGGTCATCTCTCAAATAAGGAAGTTTGTCTTCTTCATGATTTGGTCTCTAAATGAGCAAAAAATCACAGCCACATACAAGGTCTATGTGGATGACCTCTCCACACAACATAAGAAAGTAGATAAGGTCATCGAAGAATACTTGGATATCTTTTCCTCACCTACCGAGGTACCTCTCCACTCTCACATCAAGCACCCCATCGATCTGACCCCCGACGCACTATTTTCCAATGGGCCAGTCTATCGTCGCTCTATGTTAGAGAATGAGGACATAAAGCGACAAATCCAAGAACTTATCAAAAAGGGGCACATCCATCCCAACTCATGACCTTGCGGGAGCCCAATCATGTTGGTACAAAAGAAAGATGGAACTTGGTGACTCTGCATTGAGTATCGGTCTCTGAATAAAATCACAATCAGAAACTGATACCCAATTCTCGGAATCAATGACCTCCATGATCAACTCACAGGGGAAAAATACTTCAATAAGATTGATCTGAAGTCTGGCTACCACCAAGTCCCGATAGAACAGACAGATGTATGGAATATTGCCTTCAAGTCAAAGGAAGGCCTTTTTGAATGGTTGGTCATGCCTTTTGGTTTGACAAATGTTCCAACCACTTTCATGAGGATGATGGATGATATCATCTGACCATTCACCAATACTTTTGTAGTGGTGTATATGGATGACATTCTCATTTACAACAAGTCTTCGGCAGAACACTTGCAGCATATTTAGCAGATTCTACACACACTGCGACAACACAAGCTATATGCCAACTTGGAAAAATGCTCCTTCGGCATGGACAAGGTCCATTACCTGGGCTACATCATTGATCAGCATGGCGTACATGTGGATCCAACTAAGATCCAAGTCATCCGTGATTGGCCAGCCCCAACAACAGTCACTGAGCTTTGAAGCTTCTTAGGCCTTACCAATTTATACCCCAAGTTTGTGTTGGGATTCTCCCATATTTCATGGGCCTTTAACCAAATAACCAGGGGTGGTGGTAAGGAAAAATTTGTGTGGGGCCAGTCCCAACAATAACCATTCGATGATTTGAAGCAGCACTTGTGCTCAGCCCAAGTGCTTTCACTACTAAACCTACATCAACCCTTTGAGATCGAGACAGATGCTTCATACTATGTCGTGGGTGCCTTTGTCACTCAACACGGCCACCCCGTGGTCTATCATAGTGAGACACTATTGGATGTTGTCTATAAGTAACCTACTTATGACAAAGAAATGTACTCAATTATACAGGCCTACTACCAGTGGAGACATTACATTCTTGGGAAGGAGATAGTCATCCACACTGATCATAAGCCACTTCAGTTCATGAAGATAGAAGGAAAATTACATAATGACTGCCATCAAAATTGGTCCACATACTTACAACAATTCCACCTTAACATCAAGTATAAAATAGGAAGCACCAACTACGTCACTAATTTCCCCAGTAGACCACTAGTCGCGACAATCACCACGGTGCTAGAATCTTGCGACCATGAGACCTCTGGATGGCCCCAACTCTATGAGACAGACCTAGACTTCTCCACCACCTACCGAATTTTGGGTGCAAACGTAGTTGTCTATAATTTCCATCTTCAGGATAGGTTCTTGTGTCATTTGGTCCATATCTGCATTCCATCAAGTAAGAGAGCGAAGTTGATCGGGGAGGCCCACTACAGTTGGGTGGTAGGTAGCACACTTCGGCGTAAAAAAGACAGTGGCGATGCTACAATAACATTTCTACTGGTCGAAAGTTCGGCAGGAGATCAACAAGTATATCAGGTCTTGCACTGCTTGTGCTATTTCCCAACCGACCACTAAGAAACAAGGCCTATACACCCCTCGTGCTACTCCTGACAGGCCATGGGAATCTATCTCAATGGACTACATGTCGGGCCTCCAGTCCACCAAGCGGGGAAATGACTGTGCTTTTGTGGTTTTTGATCGCTTTTCTAAGATGGCAATTATGGTTCCCTGCAAGAAGAGCATCACAACAAAAACCACTGCCAAGCTCTTCTTTGAATGAGTCTGAGTATATTTTGGAATCCCACAAACCATTGTCTCATATCAAGACAGTCGATTTTTCAGCACATTTTGGTCGAGTCTCTGGTCACTGTTGGACACCAAGCTCACCAAATCCATGAACTTCCACCCACAGACAGATGACCAAACCGAGGTCATAAATCGAATGATCGTGCATATCCTGTGCATGTATAATTCCAAGCACCCTCACACATGGTATAAGAGTCTTCCATATGTCCAACATAGGTACAACCAAGCCATGTATAGCTCAACTGGCCATAGCCCCTTTCAGGTGGGGTTGGGATTCCAACCTTTGGGTCCCATAGATGTTTCACTTTCCCTTGTGGTCACCTCGGTCAACTCATCTCCTACTCCAACTAAAGCTGGCAAAGCCACCCGATTCATTGAGCGGATCTAGCACATCTGCCAACAGGTTCAATATATCCTACAAAATTCCAATGAAAAGTACAAGCAATGCCATGATCAACATCGGGTGCCACATAAGTTTCAGGTGGGTGACAAAGTTTGGTTGCACTTGCAGAAAGAATGCCTTACAGGACCCCATCAAAAGCTTCACCCACTCGGTTATGTGTCATACACCATCACCAAGGTTGTGGGGTATAATTATTTTGAGCTCAACATTCCTCATTTCCTTGGCCTGCACCTAATGTTCAACGTGGACCTCCTTCGGCCTTATTTCCCACCATTATTGGACACCTCAGACGTAGAAAAACGCTTGACACAAACAGAACTCAACCCCGACTGCATACAATAGGCATCCCGTGATTAGATTGTGGACACATAGATCAAGGGCACTCGACAGTAAAAGATCCATCTTTATTGAGTCATCAAAGCAGGGTAGCTCCTACACCAAGGCAAGTGGCTCAAGTGGGGCCAAATTCAGTAGAAATTTCCTCATATGATAGGGGAGCTCAGCGCAATGGAGACCATTGCTTCATAAGAAGGGAGGATTGATCCAAGTGGATATCGGTGGCCACCCATCTTTTCCAGCTGGCTCAAAACAACTTTCTGGCAATTTTTGAAATTTACTATTTTTAGCAGTTTTGCAGGTCCTGAACTTCTGAAGTGTTTTTGAGGCCCTAAACAATGTTTTTTTGAGTATCTCTCAATCAAAACATATTGTACATGAAATTTTTGTTGATAGTTTTAGTGCTCGGATATATATTTCCAATGGGCTATCATACGCCTAAAACAGAGATCATATGCAAAAGTTACGACCCCAGGAAGTTGATGTACTGACTTACCCAAACGAGGCAAACATGACTTTTGGCACTTCATCTCCTAGGGTTAGGTTTTGGGATGTCTAGGGTTTTTGACACTCCTATTTATTGTAAAAAGTCCATCAGATCCTCATTGTAATCATCTTCTTGTGAATGAGCCCAGTCGTCACATCTCTTCTCATAGATAAACTGCCACCATTCTAGAAAGCTTGTTTTTCGTTGCATTTTATAGTTTCAGCCTATTTCCTTGTTGAATAGAAAATTGGTTTTATTGTATCTTTGTTATTATGTGTTAAGCATCTGTAGTCATTTCATTCTGCTCATAAAATCTAGATCACAGACACAACAGATTCATTCTACACCCATGTCATTGGCCTGATAGATTAGATTAGGTGTCATGGTGAAACCCTAGAGGACAAAAAAATTGTTGAGAAGGTACTTAGTAGTCTTCCTCCTAAATTTGATACCCTTTTTGTGACTCTGGAAAAATACAAGGACTTGGTCCAGTTCATTCTAGATGAACTGCAAGATTCCCTCATTAATCATGAACATAGATTGAATAGGTCAAATATGTCATTAGAGAATGCATTTTCCATGTAGTCATCTATAAGTCATGGAAGAGGAAGGGGGAGAGCTAACTCTAGAGGCATAGGAAGAATTTCTAACAGAGATAGATGCAGTAGCATTCTATGAAACACTGGTGGAAGAGGTCAAAACCCAAGTACCTATCAACCAAGTTGTCAGAGAACTGACAAGTCAAAGATTCAATGCCATTACTGTAAAAATGATGGACATTATGCATATGAGTGTAAGAAGAGACCATATAATCAAAACAAGCAAAGTCAAGATCAATCAAACAATGCAAATAACCAAACTCACCCTATGTTTATGGTGTGCATTGTAGAAATGTCTAATGTTGTAGAAATGCCTAATATAGTGTCACTAGTTGAATGCAATGTTGCTCAAGCAAGTCCATGTGACATATGGTGTTTAGATTCAGGATGAAGTAGCCACATGACAAGAAACATAGAATTGTTTTCTAGTTTGGACGAGTTTGTCCAAACCAAGGTTACACTTGGAACATAAATCCAAGTCATTGTCTTAGGTAAAGGAAGTATAAACATTTTAACAAAGCAAGAAGAATAAAAAGTTATGTTTGAAGTGTATTATGTTTCTGGTCTGAAGCATAATTTTATGAGCATAGGACAACTGTTACAAAAAAGATACATAATCTACATGTAAGATAATCACTATGTAATTATGTATAAACTCCCAAGCAATCTACTTATTGCAAAAATCGAGATGACAAGTAACAAAATGTTTCCATTGATATTGAAGCTAGCCAAGAACAAGAATACAAAACCAACTGTTGATAAATGAAAAAGTGTGCAATTAGGCACTGCATTTACAACAGAAATTGCATGCAGTTCCAATGAAGAAAATAGTGTGTGCAGTATCAAGAAAGGAGAAAATGGCACAGAGATGAAAGAAACATTCCATTCTAAAATACATTTCATATTTGGACATTTGAACTTTGGAGGTTTGAAGCTAGTACACACAAATGATATGGTAAAAGGTTTTCCATTAATTGAAAAACCAGAAAGGATATATGAAGGATGCATATTTGGAAAACAACATAAAGAATCATTTCTAGTTGGAAAGTCTTATAGAGAGAGCTCCACTGGAAATTCTACATTCAAACATTTATGGACCAATGCAAACAACATCCATAGGAGGTAGTACATATTTTCCGACATTCATTGATGATTTCTCAAGAAAGAGATGGATTTATTTCCTAAAGCATAAATTTGATGCATTGGGTGGTTTTCAACAATTTAAATCACTTGTAGAGAAGTGGAGTGGATATTACATCAAGTGTCTAAAAACTGACAAAGGAGGAGAATACATTTCAAGATAATTTTAGAACGTTTCTAAAGTTCATGGCATGTACAAGAAATTTACCGCGTCATACACACCACAAAAAAATGGTGTCTCAAAGATAAAGAGCAGAGCCATCATGGAAATGGTGCATAGTATGTTGATAGCCAAACATTTTTCAAATGAGTATTGGGTTGAGGCAATATAAACTGCATTATACATCTTAAATAGATGTCCGACGAAGAGTGTGAAGAACAAAGTTCCTCAAGAAGCATGTATAGGTTCAAAGCATAATGTGGCACACTTAAAGTTTTTGGTTGTGTTGCATACACACATCTTCCAGATGAGCTGAGAAGGAAGTTGGACAACAAAGGACATAAATGTATATTTGTTGGGTATTTTGAAGGAAAAAAAGGATACAAGTTGTATGACCCTGTCACAAGAAAAGTCATAATCATTTGCGATGTTTAGTTCATGAAGAATGAAGCATGGGATGGAACCATAGAAAAGACAGTCAAAATTATTGATGCAATGGAGCATAATGACACAGAAGATGAAGTGGTTCAAACACCATGTACATGTCAGTGCGTAGTCTCTTCTACACCTAACATTGCAACCCAAATTACCTCGCAAAGTACTCTAGTAAGAACAACAAGTGTGCAGTCTAGACATAGAGCACAACAAACACCAACAAGCAGTCCGAGTACTTCTACATCTCCACATCCAACTTTAGCAAGTTTGTTACCAAGAAATACAAGAAGTCTACGTGACATCTATAATGAAGACGCAACGAATTAATTTTCTGTTTTTTCTCTATTTTCACAAATAGATGATCCATTAACCTTTGAATAAGTTGTGAAAGATGATGTATGGGCAGAATCCATGAATGAAGAAATCATATGGATAGAGAACAATCAAACATGGAAATTGGTAGATGTACCGGATGACAAGGATGTCATAAGTGTCCTACTAAAACCTTTCATCCGTGACCTAGTAAAGCTACCCACCAGTGGACTATTAAAAATATTTTTTTCATGTATTAAAATATTCAACGGACGCTTTGGGAATAACCCTTGCATCGATGGTCTCAAGACTATAATTTCATGCTCTAAGCTCCGAATTAAGTGTAAAGATAGTCATTAGTAAATTTCTCGACATCCAAAATAATATTATGGACTCAGGAATAAGAACCTAAGTTGTTTATGAGAAAGTAGTTTAGTGGCAAAACGTCAAAAACTTACTACCACATACCCTTAATTAGGCATAGAAGGGACTAGGTATACGACACTTTCCCTCCTCTTCTCCCCCCTCTTGTTTTTCATCACTCTTCTCTCCTTAGTGATGAGTTTTAAGGGGGTTGCAACTCCACGATCAACCCCTCATTTCATTCCTCTCCCCTTTCTTGGAGTCAACCCCCCTTCCATCCACCCCACTTCCCCTCCCCCTTCCCCTCCTCCTCCACTCGCCATCCCACCCTTTGATTAATTGTTTCCCTCCTCCCCTTAGTGGTGGGTTCCCTCATTGCGCTCCTCCCCTTAGAGGAGGGTTCCCTCATTGCCATCCCCTTCTTAGGGGCAAGTTTTGGAACCTTTTGTAAGTGAAGGATGGCAAGATGTAGTGACACGAGGAGGAGGGGGATAGAAATGGGAAGGAGGGCAGGGGAGGGGAGGCAGGGTATACATGGAGGGTAATTTCAAGAAAGAGGAGGGGATGGAGGGGGTGGTGATTTCGGGAATTACCGACTTCACCCTATTAAGGGAAAGAGTGTGATAATGGAGTGGGATAATGAAGCGCTAGGTGCAGTAAACTTTTCAATTCTATTCCTTGCAAATTAGACTTTTTAATCATCTTTTATCTTGGTTTAATTAGGTTAGTTTAATTAAACTTGAATATATATATATATGTGTGTGTTTCAATAAAAAAAATTATTTTATCTTGATTTAATTAAGTTAGTTTAATTTAATTTGAATATATATATAGATATATATATAATTTAACTTTTTTATTATCATCTTTTAAGAATAACACTTTACATTGAATTTAGACACCAAATCAGACATCTACCTAATACTAAGCTTAGAATGCTCTCGGAAATAACTTGGTAGTTAAGCATTATATGGAAACCTTCCCTTCCCAAAAACAAGATATAAATATAGTGTATGATGTTTACTTAGACGAGAATATCTTAGGTATGGAAACCTCCCCTTCCCAACACAAGATATAGATACAGTGTATGATGTTTACTTCGACGAGAATATCTTAGGTGTAAAGATGAAAGACGCAAAACGCTCCATAGACCGAATCTAATGACGAAATAAACCAGAGAACAGGATGAAAGGATGAGAGAGAGCGGCACCTAATTGCAGTCTGATTCCCATTGATAGTAACGTGGAACTTACTTTCTGTGCTGTTTTACATTTGACTCTGATTTTCATGTAAGGATTGATTTAAAATTGAACGCTGAAGAAAGAAAAGCATGGCAATTTGTATTTAAAAACACTGAAACATTGCTATAAACATGGGGATTTGTTAGTAAGCAAGATAAAGCACAGAGACATTGAAATAAGCATGGGATAGGACCCACTCGCAGTATAATTCCAATCTTGAAAGTCGTGTAGAAAGTATTACAAGTTGAAAAGGAAGCATGACCGTCGTTTCCATAAGCCAACGAAGCATCCACTTGTCTTTGTTTCTTGTTTTGCTCTCCTTGAGCGCAAGTGGGATACACCTCTTCTTCCCCGGTCTTCATGCTGTCTATAAAACATTGCAAATACTTCTTCATTATCTCATCAACAACTATTTACATGCGTAGCTATAGTCATTCTTCTTATACCCAGTCAGCACATAAGAACACATCTTGTTCTCGTTCGATTTCCTGTTCTGAAATCAATTGCGGTTTGGGAAGCAAGGAACCCACAAAGGAACCATGTCGGTGAGCCTTCATTCCTATCCTGACTTGTGTGTGTCAGAGACGATGTTTTCTTAGATGTATTAAAACAATAGAATGGATTCATTTAGCTTCATGTCTATCCAGTATTGAGATGTCTGATCCTCCTCCACAGGGTTGGAATTTGGAAAACAATAACGGGTAAAATGGTCCTTCACGAAGGTTTTCCCATAATTTTGCTCATCAAATTCATTGTAGATTGTGTGTTGCTTTTCTCCCAACAACCAGTTAAGATTTGAAACACCCCATAATTTTGCTCATCAAATTCATTGTAGATTGTGTGTTGCTTTTCTCCCAACAACCAGTTAGGATTTGAAACACCCTGGGAAAAGCTTTTTCCGATACTTTTCTCTGTGCAATCAGATGAGATTTGAAGCTCCCCCAGGAATGTTTTCTCAACACAAATGCATGGATTTTTGAAAAGCAGATGCTTACAGCGCTAATACGAATCCTGTTTTCAGATTGTCGAAATGGAAGTGCACATCGACTGCAATGGATGCGAACGAAAGATACGAAAGGCTTTGTCGAAGCTCCAAGGTAACAATACCATGTTAATTGTATGGGAGAATCCAGCCGAGTAGAAAATCGATAATTCTGTGGTGAATCTAGAGAATGAATTAAATGTATCTAATACTTATCAAATTTCACTCATTTTTATGAAATCTGTAATAAAAAATCCTTTTTCTATAAGATTAACCTACCCTTGCTGTTACATGACAGCCGTGGCCATTGTTTACCAGTCTTTTCTGTTACATGCCATTTAAACGGTTATCTAATTTGAAATTTGAACTAACTATATTGGCCTGTTTATATTTTGGCATTTAAACGGTTATCTAATTTGAAATTTGAACTAACTCAGGAGTGGAAACGATCGACATAGACGTCCAAAAACAGAAAGTGACAGTAACTGGATATGTCGATCAGATGACCGTTTTGAATGCTGTAAGAAATACTGGCAAGAAGGCGCAATTCTGGCCGTATCCTTATAACAGTAACTACCACTCTTATTCTTCTCAATACCATTATCAGCAAAGCAGTAGTCATACAGCTTCCACATACAACTACGAAACACATGGATATAACAATGGGACTGTCCATGGCTACTATCATTCTGAACTTCCTTCTTCCTCTGTAGTCATGGATGACAAAGCGACCAGCCTGTTCAGTGACGAGAATCCGCATGCCTGCACTGTCATGTAAAGCAGCATTCTCCTTTGGTTGAGCTGGAAATCGGAGGGAAGTCTGCATCAACACAGAATCACCCACATTCTTCCTCAACGATCAGCTTTCTTGTTTCAAAGAGCAGACGAGCTTAAAACTTTAGCTTCCTTTACTTACCTGATCTCATTTGTACTTTTGAAAGCAAGAGATAATGAAAATGATCAGAAGCCGAGAAAGGAGCACAACAGTCAATCACTTCCTCCTCATCACAATGAATGATGATTCAAATTGTGCACTGTGCTCTCGTTTTTGGACCTTAATGTTTGTTTGGAAACATATGACAAGACTAAGCCTTTCCCAATGTATCTCATTTAATGTGTTTTTCTCTTGAAATTATATAATTTCTTATCTCTTACCTCGAAGAAACACTTCTTTGCCAAATTCAGTGGAATATAAAGAACAGATGATGTTTTTCTTCTAAGAGTTCATATCAATAGTTTTCGAAGCCTGTGATTTGGAAGAACACTAATGGAGCATGTCCGTATATTTTCTCATCATTTTAAATCTCACCATCCATGTGTAGCCTGCACAATTTCCATCAAATTGATATGTCCGGTTTACCACCGATTTATGTTTTACTTAAATATTAATAATTTCTCAAACTAGTAATAAAAAATACACAAAATAAGTAACCGTTAAGAGTTTAAATTATATTCTAAAATACAAAATTTAATATGAAAATAAGTGAAATCATTCCAAATTCCAAATGTGTGGCCCTTCGCGATATTATATATTCCAAATTTAATCCCGAAGAAATGGTGGGACCTCCTCATAATGG
>SNQJ01S0046850.1:84631-103920 GCA_010110895.2 Picea sitchensis
TTTCATGTAAGGATTGATTTAAAATTGAACGCTGAAGAAAGAAAAGCATGGCAATTTGTATTTAAAAACACTGAAACATTGCTATAAACATGGGGATTTGTTAGTAAGCAAGATAAAGCACAGAGACATTGAAATAAGCATGGGATAGGACCCACTCGCAGTATAATTCCAATCTTGAAAGTCGTGTAGAAAGTATTACAAGTTGAAAAGGAAGCATGACCGTCGTTTCCATAAGCCAACGAAGCATCCACTTGTCTTTGTTTCTTGTTTTGCTCTCCTTGAGCGCAAGTGGGATACACCTCTTCTTCCCCGGTCTTCATGCTGTCTATAAAACATTGCAAATACTTCTTCATTATCTCATCAACAACTATTTACATGCGTAGCTATAGTCATTCTTCTTATACCCAGTCAGCACATAAGAACACATCTTGTTCTCGTTCGATTTCCTGTTCTGAAATCAATTGCGGTTTGGGAAGCAAGGAACCCACAAAGGAACCATGTCGGTGAGCCTTCATTCCTATCCTGACTTGTGTGTGTCAGAGACGATGTTTTCTTAGATGTATTAAAACAATAGAATGGATTCATTTAGCTTCATGTCTATCCAGTATTGAGATGTCTGATCCTCCTCCACAGGGTTGGAATTTGGAAAACAATAACGGGTAAAATGGTCCTTCACGAAGGTTTTCCCATAATTTTGCTCATCAAATTCATTGTAGATTGTGTGTTGCTTTTCTCCCAACAACCAGTTAAGATTTGAAACACCCCATAATTTTGCTCATCAAATTCATTGTAGATTGTGTGTTGCTTTTCTCCCAACAACCAGTTAGGATTTGAAACACCCTGGGAAAAGCTTTTTCCGATACTTTTCTCTGTGCAATCAGATGAGATTTGAAGCTCCCCCAGGAATGTTTTCTCAACACAAATGCATGGATTTTTGAAAAGCAGATGCTTACAGCGCTAATACGAATCCTGTTTTCAGATTGTCGAAATGGAAGTGCACATCGACTGCAATGGATGCGAACGAAAGATACGAAAGGCTTTGTCGAAGCTCCAAGGTAACAATACCATGTTAATTGTATGGGAGAATCCAGCCGAGTAGAAAATCGATAATTCTGTGGTGAATCTAGAGAATGAATTAAATGTATCTAATACTTATCAAATTTCACTCATTTTTATGAAATCTGTAATAAAAAATCCTTTTTCTATAAGATTAACCTACCCTTGCTGTTACATGACAGCCGTGGCCATTGTTTACCAGTCTTTTCTGTTACATGCCATTTAAACGGTTATCTAATTTGAAATTTGAACTAACTATATTGGCCTGTTTATATTTTGGCATTTAAACGGTTATCTAATTTGAAATTTGAACTAACTCAGGAGTGGAAACGATCGACATAGACGTCCAAAAACAGAAAGTGACAGTAACTGGATATGTCGATCAGATGACCGTTTTGAATGCTGTAAGAAATACTGGCAAGAAGGCGCAATTCTGGCCGTATCCTTATAACAGTAACTACCACTCTTATTCTTCTCAATACCATTATCAGCAAAGCAGTAGTCATACAGCTTCCACATACAACTACGAAACACATGGATATAACAATGGGACTGTCCATGGCTACTATCATTCTGAACTTCCTTCTTCCTCTGTAGTCATGGATGACAAAGCGACCAGCCTGTTCAGTGACGAGAATCCGCATGCCTGCACTGTCATGTAAAGCAGCATTCTCCTTTGGTTGAGCTGGAAATCGGAGGGAAGTCTGCATCAACACAGAATCACCCACATTCTTCCTCAACGATCAGCTTTCTTGTTTCAAAGAGCAGACGAGCTTAAAACTTTAGCTTCCTTTACTTACCTGATCTCATTTGTACTTTTGAAAGCAAGAGATAATGAAAATGATCAGAAGCCGAGAAAGGAGCACAACAGTCAATCACTTCCTCCTCATCACAATGAATGATGATTCAAATTGTGCACTGTGCTCTCGTTTTTGGACCTTAATGTTTGTTTGGAAACATATGACAAGACTAAGCCTTTCCCAATGTATCTCATTTAATGTGTTTTTCTCTTGAAATTATATAATTTCTTATCTCTTACCTCGAAGAAACACTTCTTTGCCAAATTCAGTGGAATATAAAGAACAGATGATGTTTTTCTTCTAAGAGTTCATATCAATAGTTTTCGAAGCCTGTGATTTGGAAGAACACTAATGGAGCATGTCCGTATATTTTCTCATCATTTTAAATCTCACCATCCATGTGTAGCCTGCACAATTTCCATCAAATTGATATGTCCGGTTTACCACCGATTTATGTTTTACTTAAATATTAATAATTTCTCAAACTAGTAATAAAAAATACACAAAATAAGTAACCGTTAAGAGTTTAAATTATATTCTAAAATACAAAATTTAATATGAAAATAAGTGAAATCATTCCAAATTCCAAATGTGTGGCCCTTCGCGATATTATATATTCCAAATTTAATCCCGAAGAAATGGTGGGACCTCCTCATAATGGTTAGGGCTTTTGAAAACTTTAAGTGAGTTAACACAATATGGAAGGTTCAATGATGCACCCTATACTTATATTTGGTTTCTCTCTTCTTTTAAGTTTTCACATCAGAAGCCCTTTTTCCTTCTCAAACTTGTGGTAAAGTGTGATGGGGACGCAGAGTCTCTCACTTTTGAACCAATGTGATAACTTTTGTTTAGTCACCCTTTTCATTATGAAATTTTGTTATCTTGGTGATGTCGCAATCTTAAAAAAATTTGGACTTCATTACATAAGTGAAAATTAGAAACTTCTTGGTTATCATAATATGGTCACATCCATTATATAGTTGAACTTTTTAACACATGTGATGTGGTCATGTTTGAACTCCGTAATTTCTCCCATGGTTGCAAGCGCCTTAACCATAACTTTTGAACTCCGTAATTTCTCCCATGGTTGCAAGCGCCTTGAAATTGAGGAAATGTGCAACATATGGGACACCTCCAAATGAAATTTAACAAAGATTGTGATCAATTGCAATACTCCAAAACATACAACTTTGCGACCACTCTACATTGACGGAGAGGTAGACTTTTTAATAGATGCACAATGTCATGAAAACAAGTCATGAAAGTCATGGTAATGATGCTTGTCCCACTAGTAAATAAGTTGTGGTATTTCTATATGTTGAAGAATGACACAAGATTTACACAATGTAAATCAATCACTGGTATCTATAGGTTGCACAATGACACAAAATTTACACATTGTAAATCAATCACCAACTGGTTTGTTGAATACTTTAAATGTCAATTAGTGATCCTAGGTAAAGTAAGACAAGACAAAAATTATTACGAAAGTGTGCAACATTGAAATTTAACCTTGGAACAGGTGTGATAGCATTAGAATGTTAAATGGAATGTCACGCTTCCACAGTCTTCCTAGGGATCCCAAGTCGATTTGGTGCACACAAGTCACCCGACACCTAGGGTCGTGCGGCATTGCAACAATTTGTTTTGGAAACTTGACTAAACCAAAATTACTTCGTCCAAACTATGCCTCACTCAAGAAGCACCCATATTATGAGTTTAGCCAATCATGTCAACTACACTTGCGTTCTTTACTTAAACAATTACACAATTCTTATACATAACCAATTACGCAACCAAGAACATGCAACCATTCATACACAAGAGAAACAAATATGGTTGGGTGGCATAAGATGTTCCTAACACCTGTATAAGTCTTTATATAGAAATGTTGTTATAGTGCTTACAAAGAGGAGCTTGTAGCTCAATACATAGATATACAAGAATTGAACTAAGTCACATCTCGACATTCCTAGTTTATCATACACCCAAGTCTCCCTGTCGCAACCTAAGCCTAATTGTTGCAATTTTATCGATGTCATGCATACTACCCTATCTGAATTTCACACATTTATATCGTGCATCCTGCCCAAGAAAATACAACAACAGAATAAGCCAAGCCTTCTCACTTCACCTTCATTTTTGTCACACTTCATATCACCTATGCCTAAGCTACAAACCTCACTCTCCAACTCGAGTTGTCCTGATGTGATTTGTCTCCTCCAACTCATTGCCTTGTGTTCTTTATATGGACTACAAGCTTCACCTTTTCGAATTGTCGCCTCCTTTGGGTGTGTCACTCTCCTTCATGGACCAACACATCCAAACCAATCAAAGCACCCCTTCTTGGACCAATACGCCCATCAAACCCATGTGCTCATGAACCATCACCTCTTTCAGAAAAATACACCCCAACCTATTTCTGCACCTTTTCCTTGTGTGTTTCCTTCAACCATGTGAAGTGACTCTTCATGGGTGTCTCGATGGGGTCATACAACCTCTTCAATGCACTCATGCTACTATGGGAAGGCAATTCAACCTCTCGGGTGCATGCCCAAGGCACCCCATCCTTACACAAACAAAACCCTAAGTCCTCATCCTTTGTCGTGAGAAAAGTGATGTGTGTTCCCCCTTACATTCGCACGTCACCATCATGTGTCGAAAGTTCTCTTTCCCATTCCTATAAGACCTCATTCTCCCAATCAATCACATGCTCCTTCTATTCTCTTGATCATCTCATCGTCGAGTCTTCCTAATGAGCATTCACTCTTGGTGGGTGTCACGGAAATAATTACATCCTCCCCCGCCTAAAGTCATATCTATCCTTGAAACATACTCAAAAAATATTGTCTCCAACTCTGCCCAAACTTGTGCCTCCATCGTGACTAAGTCTCATGGAAAACCCAAGTTTTATGCCAAATGGAAATCCCAAATTTCCTGCGAAGTGGAAACCCCAAGTTTCCAAAAATCAACCCAACTACACTACACCCAACTCTGCACGATCTCTTGCTTGATTTAATACAATTTATTCACCCAAATCCAAGTATGAAAGTCAAAACTCTACTTCTCTATCTCATCCCAATGTTATTGCCTTGTTGTTGTCTAGTTTTGTTGTTGTTGTCGCTGTCTACTACAACTGACTACTTCCAACTTCACTTCAAAAATTCACCTAAGTGTTGAACTCCTCATGAATCATTGTTGCAGTCATACCACAACCATCTTAGCCATGCTTCCGCACATTGACGTCCCTCATGCCTTGGACTGAATAGGTAGCTAGTCCAATTGTCATGCCAAACTCATGAGAATGTAGTCCCCATGCCCAAACACAGTTGCTTCTATCCGCACATCGATCACTCTATCCAGATTCAAAGACTAAGGAAAAGTCTTGCACCTTGCCCCTGGATACCAAGCCACCTCATTAAGCTAGTGCGCCAAACTGTTGTCAAGTTTCCTCTCCACAACCCAACACACCAAATTTTATATTCATCATTCCAAAGTGAAGTCACCTCTATTCTCCAACTCACTAAGTCATGCTCATACAAATATTTTGTGATGCATTACTCCAAAGTGCCCACACCAAACTACCTTCTTCATGGTAATGAATATCTCCAAGTCTATGATGACACCTCTTTGCAAGGTGCCCAAGGCCACACTATATGCTTCTTAGTAGTGTGCCAACTCTTTATTGTCTCATCGAATGGAGTGTACCCAATAGCCACCACCAAGTCTATTGGTGTACATAGTATCAAACTTGTGCTCCATGTGAAAGTACTTCAACACCAACTTGAATTTATTCATTTGCATCTCAATTCCTCAAGTCATTTTTTACTGAGCTGAAAGTGATATATCCCAATGGATTTCCTACAAAATTTCACAATGGATGTGGGGTGTCGATCCTCTATCCCCACTTCTTCTGCATCTAACTCCAAGTTTGTATCAGTGAGTGTCTCCACAAACTCCTCTGTCTCAACACACACACACACACACACACACACACACACACACACACATATATATATATATATATATTTTAAAGTAAGTCTTCCAACTGATCTGCCTTAACCCCTTCACAAATCTGTTGGTAGAAAAGCAACTTGGGTTGTGTCTCCTGTGAAATGACATCGAAAATTGTTGCGACGGTTGACTTCAACTCATCCTCATGCTCTTTCTTATGGTATTGTAGGCTTCACAACTGATATTTCTTCTCCTAGACAGACTTCACCATTGTCACCATTGTTTTCAACCTTCATTATATTTGACCCAATCCTCCCAAGGTCACTATGTCTTAACTCACCCCTTGCCACTACACTATGTCGCAAGGTCTATGCGCACATCTATTTACTCTCTTAATCAACTTGATCACAAATATCCTAGGTATTTTTCCAATATTCTTCTTTGTTTTCATGGGCATATTTGGTGTTTTGGATTCATCCAAGATCACTAAGAAAGTTGTGTGCATGAGTGTAACTACCTTGGAAAATATGATAAATTCCTACCCAGACACGAACACATGATCATTCAATGAATAAACCATCATGTTCCAATTTCTGAACCAACTTCCAACTCTCAAAGGTGTGGAGAAAACCACCCCAACTGCTAGTTGCACAACTAAGTTGACCAACTTGTACATGGTTTTTCTATTCCAAATGTTATGATGGAGGAAATTCACAGTAAGATCACTCACAAAGGTGTGGGTTGCGGCATTGTCCACCAAAGCATCCACCTTCACCCCACTCACTCTCACATCCAAAAATAAAATTCCTTCTCCTTCACATTGCAAACGTTGTGAACATCCTCTACCTTAGCACTCATATAGACATGCTTCCAAAGAATGCACTACTTCCAACATCTCCTTTCAAGGTGTGTGAATTTTTAATACTTCCATCATGGCAGAAATCTTCTCCTATGTCTTCTATACTTGGTCTTCTTCCAACCATTCCAATTGAGTCTTCAATGGAGAGTCTGTTATGAAGTGGTTTTTGTTGCAAAGAAAACATTGAACAAGTATTCCTTTGCAATCAAGCAAATTATTCCCTGTTGTGACGTATCGTTTTCCTTAATCATCCTCCTTGCTAAGAGACCCCAACCTTGGCATATCCCAAGAATCAGTTCCATAAAAAAATCCTCTTGTTTCACCGTTGCATAATTTTGGTTGTTCCTCGATCTCGTGCATCTTCTTCAATCCTTCCCATAACTATGCCAAGTTTCAATTCACAATTTCCATTCTATTCTTCCATGTTTCATCACCACTGAATTTTGATCATGCAATATCGAGCATCCTCTTTGAACCTTCCCAACACTATGTCAATATTCACTTCACAATCTCCATCCTCTCCTGCCATTCATGCACGACTTCCATCTCTTGGGTGAATTCAATCTTTGGCTCGCATCACACAATGTTTCCTGCATGTGTCCAACTTTCCCCAACTCAACATATTCACTTGTTTGAATGATCGAATCCTTAGTTTCCTATTTCACCAAGATACCTATGTGCTATCTCCCCAACTCTGCCTTCACAATCCTTTGGATGCACAAACTCACCCAACTTCTTCACA
This sequence comes from Picea sitchensis, assembly GCA_010110895.2. Lineage (NCBI taxonomy): Eukaryota > Viridiplantae > Streptophyta > Pinopsida > Pinales > Pinaceae > Picea > Picea sitchensis. The sequence continues at coordinate 92,046 of SNQJ01S0046850.1, forward strand.
AATATTTGCACAAATTCTTCATTTGGATGTCACATTTGGAGTTGTTCTGCCTATTTGGTAGAGTTCCCAACATGTCAATGAGTTGATCCAACAACCCCAAATTCATTCAAACTTCACTCTATTATGAAATATACAACTACAATTCTAACAAGTCCTACGATATTCTACCTTTCCGAGGTGCTTGGTTCACCCACAAACTCTACACCTGGTCTTCTTAAGGTCTTCGCATAGGTTTGGAACTTACTTCTCTCAAAAATCACAAACCATCCAAGTCTTCACAAACATTTTCATTGTGATGGATTAGTCTACCTTACCAAACCATTCACCAAGTCTGTGCCAAAACCTCTTTGTGTTTCACCCTATCAACTTCCATTACTACAGTAATGGAGTGTGCTTCAAGCTCTGATAACATATATCATCGACATAGTGGCGAAGAACTATCCGATCTATTCACCAAAATAAGCTCTCATACCATTGGTCACATGTCCACAGTCTACCTAGGGATCCAACTCGACTTGGTGCACCTAAGTTTCCCAACACCTGGGGTCATGTGACATTGCAACATATTTTTTTGGAAACCTGACTAAACTAAAATTACATCGTCCAAGCTGCACCTCACTCAAGACACATGCATACTCTATCTTGAAACAATCATGCCAACTACACTTGCGTTCTTTACTTAAACAATTACACAGTTCTTATACTTTGCCAATTACGCAACCAAGAACATTCAACCATTCATACAAAAGAGACAAAAATATGGTTGGGTGACATAATATGTGCCTAACACTCATATAGTTATTTATATACAAATGTTTCTATAATTCTTACAAAGAAGAGCTCCCAAATCAATACATAGATATACAAGAATTCATCTAAGTCACATCCTGACTTGCCTACTTGCTCATACACCCACGTCTCCCTGTTTCAACCTAATATATACTCCACATCATTCTCCCCATTGTGCACACTTCCATACCTAGCCTTTGCACCTCTCTGACGTGCACACTTCCATACCTAGCCTTTGCACCTCTCTGACGTGCACCCTTCTCAAGACACTCCAACAAGAGACTAAACCAAGCCTTCACATTTCACCTTCATCTTCATCACACTTCGTCTCACCTCTTCCCGAGCTGCAAACCTCACTCTCCAACTTCAGTTGTGATGATATGATGTGTTGCTTCTATCTCATGTGCCTTATGTTCTTTATATGGACTCTAAATGTCACCCTCACGAATCGTCGCGTTCTTTGGGTGTGTCATCGTCCTTTGCGGACCAGTGTAAACAAAGGAACCAACACACCCCTTCATGGAAAGACACACCCATTGAAGCCATGCACTCATGAACCATCACATCCTTTCAAAATGACGTGCCCCAACCTCTTTGGTGCGCCCTTTCCTTGTGTGTTTCTTTCAACCATCCGACATGACTCTTCATGGGTGTGTTGATTGGTTCATCCAACCATTCAAATGGGCCCATGCTTCCAAGGGCAAGCAGGTCCAATCCTTGGGCACACACCCACACCTCATCCTTTCCCAAATGCAACCCCAGGTCCTCGTCCTCTCTTGCAAGGAAAGTGAGAAACGTTCCCCCTTGGGTTTTCACGTCACCATCGTACACCCAAGTTTCTCTTGCCCATGCCTATAAGACTCTGTTCTCCCAACTGATCATGCGCCCCTTGTGTTCTCATGACCATATAATCATCGAGACTACCCAAGGAGCATGATTCATATGTATAGTTAAACTTGATTTTGCAGTTGATAGAATAAACATTAACTTCGAAATAAAAAAGTGGTGTTACTCGTAGCATCTTATTTTTTGGAATTAAAATTACAAAATTTCATAACCATGGACTTAAAAAGTTGTAATGTTGTAAAAAAAAATCTTAAATCAACCCTTGAATAAAAAAGGGGCACTATTAATAACACCTTGTTTTTTTCAATATTAAAATTACCACTTGTTTCAAACCATGGCCTTAACAATTTATACCATTGCAACCATTTTTTTTTCCAAGCTTAAAATTGCAACGTTTTCAAACCATGATTAAATTAATGATTTATACTATTTGAAAAGAATCATAAAATTAATTCTTGAATAAAAAATAATTTTACAAGTGACACCATATTTTTGGGGGCTTAAAATTGCAACAATTTTTAAACCATTGCTTAAAAAGTCATTAATGTTCAAAAAAACCTAAAAAAATGACCACTCTGATAGAAACTAATTTATCACCCTAAATACAATATGCTAAAAAAAACATTTATAATAGATTCATAAAGGGGACTTCATATTTATTTCTTGAAGTTTTAAAATATATATATATATATATATATATATATCTTAAAGAAAGTTTTTTTTTTTAATATTTAAAAACAAATCTAAAAAGAAATAGGAAATTCAAAGAATCCCCTCCTCTCTCCCTCTCCTCTCTACCTCTAATTTAAATAATAATAATAAGAAAAATAAATCTTAGAAAAACTAAGAACTTAAAAAAAACTTTAGGGAACCATAAAAACCTAATCTCAAAAGAAAAACGCAATTAAAAAATTAAAGAAAAAAAAGAAAAATAAATAAACAAACCAAAGGTGAAAGAAAATAAAATAAAATAAAATAAACATACATGAAAAACCAATTATATATAAAACATTAGAAAAAAACAAATTTGAAAATAAAAAATAAACAATCAAATTAAAAATAAAAACCCGAAACCCTGCCCCTATCGTCTTCCCTCCTCTCATTTTTGTAATGTCCCATTTTGATCGCATGTTTAACATTCTAATTAATAACATTAAACGTTGTTTTTATTTTGACATGCAAATCATATAGACATGCCACATGTAAATGTGAATGAACCTGCACAAATAAGATCTAGTTAGCAAATCACATAGACAGTTTGCAGGAAACGAGAGAGTGAGAACAAAGAATTTGAATTAACCAAATGAATGAATCATAATTTAGACATGAATCTGTATAACTCAACTAATGCACACTGGAGGAGAACCAATGAACCATATTGGTGGTATAGAGTCATTTGGACACACACCGACATTTACGGGAGTGAACTGCCTCCTAGTCTGAGTTAACTAGTCTCTCAGTCTTCAGTTAACTGACTAAAAAATAGTGAAGTAAGGAGGAGATCATGGAATCATGAGTAATGAGTTATTTTGATGATAATTCCAAGGACAATGTGCATTAGCTGGTGATGATCCCAATGTTGCATGGTGATGATCGCAATGTGGCATCTAGACTCCACTCAACTAATCAAACCGAAGCATGAACTGAAGAGAATATTCTCCTAGAATGTAGGAAAATGAATATTCTCCCTAAACCATAGGAGATTGAATAATGACTAATAAAAATAGGGAAAAACTTAGGAAAAATAAATCCTAGCTATGTGTGAAGTATCTCCAACACCCCCCTGAGCATCACTATGGTGAAAATAAACAATGGGTCCNGCAATGAAGGTCTTGGTGAATATGTTTGCATTATGTTCTGCTGAAGGAAATAACTGTAGGTTGATGATCCCCTCATGTACTAAGTCTCATATGTTGTTCATGTGTATCTCGATGTGCTTTGTCCGCTACTTTGAACTGGATCACTTCAAAACTTCAGAATGCTCTGGTTGTCACACCAGATGAAGATCGACTGATGAAAGTGAATTCCCAACTTAGTGAGAAAATGTTTTATCCACATAGATTGAATGGTTATGTTAACTAACCCTTTGTAATCTTCCTTGACTGAAGATAGAGAAATAACAACCTTCTCCTTGCTTGACCAACAAATGGGCCTGGAACCCAAACTGAGTGAGTAACCAGATGTGGACTTGTGATCAATGTTATCACCAACCTAGTCAAAATCAGTGTACTCGATGAGGTCCAATGTAGATTATGTTGCATAGTGAATCCCGAAGGTGATAGTGCCTTGTTCATATCTAAGGATATGATTTACAACCTTCTAATGTAGCTCATGTGGGTCATGCATGAACCTGGATACTTCTCCAACTGGATAGGAGAGGTCTAGTCTAGAATGCGTGAGATACAACAAGCTCCCCACTAGCTATCTATATAGTGTTTTTTCCACCAATGGAGTGTCCCCACCATCCTCAAGTGTGACTCCTAATAGGAAACCACTCGAAGAAAACTCACAGTCTATCATGTGAAAACTTTGAAGGATATCTCGTGCATACTTGGCTCGAGACAGTTTGATGCCCGATGAATCTTGATTGATCTCAAGTCCAAGGAAAAAATGTAGTGGACCCATGTTTTTCATCAAGAACCTCTCATGTAGAATCCTCTTGACTGCAAGAATCACTAAACTCAAGCAATCGATGATAAAAAAATCATCAACACACAAAACTAGGAGTATAAGTGAATCAATCATCCTGAGAATGTAAAATTTTGGGTCTGAATTACAATGTACAATGTTCTGTGACAATAAGTAGGAGTCCATCTCCATGCCCTCGAGCCCTGCTTGAGGCCATAAATGGAATTATTCAGTTGACAGACCAAACATGAATCCTATAAAAATCCCTTGGGATGCTCCATATATATCTCCTCAGAGAGGTCGTCGTGAGGAAAGGTATTCTTCACGTCCATGTAATGGAGTTCCCATCCCTTGGCTACCACAATGGCAAGTTCCAAATGTATGGAATCCATATTCACTACTAGAGAAGAGGTATCATCATAGTCAATGTCATGCACATGCTTAAAGACTTTGGAAACTAGCTTGTCTTTGTATCTGCTAACCTATCCATCTGCTGCGGTCTTGGTCCTGTAGACCCATATTCACCTGACAAGTTTCCTTACTGAAGGAAGGGGAACCAGATCCCAAGTCTAGTTCTCGAGGAGGGAGTTGTACTCCTCCTGCATGGTTGATTCCCAAAATGGATTCCCGATAGCCTCTCCATAGGAATGTGGATCTAAATAATGAACCAAGAAAATATTCCTAGGTGGCATTGGTTCAGTGGCAGTGATTGCAAGAGGAGGCTCCTCGAAATTAAATCAAGTCCTCCTAGTATCAATTGGATCTCCAACAATATCTATTGCATCCCGAAGAGTAGTCTTGGCCCACTTGGTCCTCTGCTTTGGCTCTGCATCTGCATATGCATGCATTGAATTTGCATTGGACTGTACTAACTCGGTATCTGAATCACCTGAATCCTATGAATTAGAACTCTCATCTGAAGAAGAGTCAACATGTGCATGCTCATGATCTCTAACAGGTGGAAGAAGAAACGTGTCTACATGTGGCTATTGAGGTACATGCAAGATATTTTCCTCAAATTGGAAACTACACTCAATGATGAGTCGGTCCAAGGAGAGATCAATGAGTCTGTATTGCTTCACATTGTTCGTTTATTCAACAAAGGCACACTATGTGCTCTGTGGATCAAGTTCCTTCTTCTTCTCAGAGGGAATCCTAACCCATGCACTAGAACCAAAAATATGAAAGTGGGTCACTTCTGGTTTGAGGCCGCTCCAAGCCTCATACGGGGTCTTATCCTTGAAATATCTATGGGAAGATCTATTTTGGATGTAGGTTGAAAAATTAATGCTTCATCCCATAATCTCTATAGAAGTGACTTTCCATGTAGCATGGAAGATGTCATCTCTTTTAGAGATCTATTTTTTGTCTCAGCAACTCCATTTTTTATGTAGCCCCCCTCCCCTCCTGGGGTTCTGCGACCTCCTAGTCTAGGATATTTCAATATGATGAGTCGAATTGAATCTTCGGGCCTTTTCTTGACCCCTATTAATCTTACATAGTTCCCCTTTCCTTCGATGTGCAGGTCCTGACAGACCGTGGGCTATTCCTACGCGCTTCCAAAACACCAAGTTTCAGGTGCTAGCCCCTTCCTTCATATGACCTTGGGCTATGACCTTGTGGAAATATGTGACTGCGGGCTTGTCCAAGGGTGGTTTTAGGCCAACCCACTTTTTTTCCCACAATTCACTACAAAGCACCACATATGCCCTTCGCGATACTTTGGTTTTAATTGCAGCCTGCTCAAGAAAATTTAAGACGTGAGCATGTTCTGGCCCCGCATTCGATCATGACTGTTGATCTCCAATCCCTTCGCGATGCCTCTGAATAAAAAATTTCTATCTATCCTCTTTTTCCTTCCTTCTTTCCTGCTTCCACGCGTGATCCATATCTCCTCAATCTATCAACACACAACTCTCGTTCAAATCAACGGTTGTTCTTGATTCTGAATCTCTGGCCTTCTGGATTTTTAGTTCTCAACTCTCTGCTTTACCTCGTATAACAATCTTCCGAAGTGGAATATATGTTGACACCTTTCCTAAGAAAATGGACGGTTCTGATGAACTCCGACTCTCTGGCCTTCGAGAGTTCTTTCTCCTTCAAACAACCCTTTCTCCCGGAGTTCTCCATACCTGGAGTTATAGATCGGATGCCACACGTCTACTTCGATCAACGATCTATATCCTCTCTCCACAAGCAAAAATATTCGGAGTGAATCTTTCTAGAGTGTCGGATCTTCTGGCACCTGTCTTCCTTGATCCAACTACTTTCTTCCTAATTTCATTCAACTACTTTCTTTTAGAGTGATAGATCTTCTGCCACGCGTCCTCTCCAAATCAACGACCCTAATTCTCTTCGGGACTTCATATCTTTCCAAACAAGATGAGATCAACGGTCCTTCGACCTCCTCGTCAATCAATGATCGATGTCTCCTTCGGGACTTCGATGCTTTCACCCTCTGCTTTCCTCTGGAGTGCTCTGTACCCAAAGTTCTAGATCTAGCACCGCATGTCCACTGTCAAATCAACGACTGTCATCCTCTTTGGGACTTCGGCCTTCAGAATTCTCAAATATCAACATACAAAAATATCCAGAGGGAATCCTTCCAGAATGTTGGATCCTTTGAAATCTATCCTCCTTGATCCAATGACTACCCAACAGAGTGAATCTCCATCCTCCATGCATCTCTTCACTGGTCAACGATCCACATTCCTTCCTTCGTATCAATGACCCTTAGACATTTTGAGCGTCGGAACTTTGGGACACTCTGAAACACAACTTCACAAAAACCCCGGAATACGATTCTCCGAAGTTCATGATCTGGTGACACCTGTCCAACCCAAATCAACGACTCCCAACTGCTTCGGTTGTTCAGGCTTCGACGATCTCAAATCTCAAACTTCTCATTCTCTTTTCTCCTGGAGTACTTTCTCCTAGAGTTCACGATCCGTCTCCATGTACCCTTTATGGATCTGACGGTCTAGATTTCTCTTTTGGCTCTTCGACTTTCGGCCCTTCGCGCTTCGGTTCTTTGGCCCTTCGGCTCCTTCAGGATTTGGCTCTTTGGCTCTTCGGATCTTTGGGCTTCGGGAGTCTCAAACTACTATGCACTCATTTCTGTTGGAGTGCTTTCAACCAGAGACTCCGATATGCCGAGACCTATCCCCGTGGAGATCAATGGCCAGGACCCACTTCGGGTCTTCGACGATTCTGATCTCTCCTTGTCCACAAACTTCTAAAGTTGTGGATATTACGCCACCTATCCTCCTTTACAATGGATGGTGTCTCCTATGCACACAAGGGTTAAGTATCGTGCACTTACCTTCGGATCCAACAGTTCCTGGTCCCTCATGTTCAGATCCAATGGATGGGATCTGTTCCTCTCCTATGTTCTTTCTCTATTCACTAGACGTTGATCTAATGGTACAGGATCCTCTCCACAACCTATCGAATGACTATTGTCTCTCCTCCTCCTGACGTTTCAACTTTTTCCGACTTGGAATATTTTGTCAATGTTCAAAGGATTTGACCTTTGACCTTTCTCCTTGCAAACCCGACTGCCTTGGATCTCGTCTTCGCTTCTTAAAGTGCTTATCTCTTTTGAGCTTTAGGAATTGGAACAAGTCCATCTCCCACGCACTCCTTGCGTTATCTCTTCTAATATTTTCAATTTACTCAGTATCTTAAGGGTCTCAGCCCTTTTGTTTCCTTTCAAAGGAAAACTTCATGCCCTCCTCACAACCTTCTAGTCAAAGCACACCTTGCTAAGCATTTTCTTACAGAGTGTTAAACAACTCTGTGCGTCTATTCCTTTGATACTCTTTTCCCTGAACTTGACAAAGAGTTCCCTCTATGCACACTTACACCCGCTCGATGCCCGCCTGGTAGAGATCATTCTTAACAGAGTGGTTAGTTACTCTTTATTTATGTGCCTTCTCTGCACAGATTCCTCCACCAAGGTATTCAGTAACCTTGAGGTTCCTCTTTATATTGTTATTACCCTGGTGTGCCCTCCTCGAACATTCTTCCTGACTCCACATAGTTCAGATGCACACTCCTTGAGTTGGCTACACAACCTCCAATGTTCTATTTTGCACTCCTTGCATGGCCTAAAGAACCCAGAGAAATATAAACACTTAAACAAGGATAAAAGAAATATATATCCTACTGCAAATGAAACTTATCATACATCCAAAACATTCATTCATGAAATACATAAACACATGAATAACCATATGTAGGAAAAACTTCTTTTAGATTATCTATGTGTGTCTATACAAATGTTTTACAAAAACTACACTGTGATAGAGTCCTAATTCTCTCAAGCTCTCCTAATCTAACTCTATCTGGAGTTATTCTTTTGAGACCTATATTCCTTATTACCAATATCTCTCTCTCTCTCATTTTTTTTTACAAAAGAGGGCTCTATGATCTTATCCTCTCCACCTAACCTCATATATTACATTGAATTTTCACAAATGACCATCTAGTCTGAATTGAACCTAGAGCCATCAACCTGTCAGCCAGTAAAGGCGACCTTAACTTTTTCTTGTACAAAGACATGGCTTGGTCTTCACTCGAACTTACAGCATGAATCCGTACAAGATTATATTTCAAATTTAAAAATGGGAGGGTTGATGCCTCTCCCTCTCTGAAATGTGTGCTGATGTGCTGGAATGTTGGTGTGTTGTTGAGGTGGAGCGATGCTCCTGCATCAATTTTTCTTTGGACTGTAGGCAACCGTGTGCTGCAACTGAATGCCGACCTCAAGACAAAGATTATGTCTCTCATGGTTGACATACCCCCCCTCATTATCTGTTTGGAGGGCTTTGATATTCTTTCCTAATTGTGTTTCAACAAGGGCTTTGAAATCTTTGAGGTGTTGAAAGACCTCTTATTTTTTCCTTAGAAAGTGTGAGAAATCATCAACAAAAATGAGAACGTACCTTGCTTTATTGATTGATGGATGTCTAAAAGGTCCCATTAGATCACTATGGATCATATCTAAAGTAAATGAGGCCTTCTGAGTCTTTCCTTTGTCGAATTTCTATTGAGGGTGTTTTCCAAGAACACATCCCTCACAAATTCCTTTGGAGAAGTGGATGTCAGGTAGACCATAAACCATTCCCTTCTTGCTAAGTTGTTTCATATATATGAAATTTAAATTATCGAACCTTTCATGCCATATCCTACTACTTTCATCAACATGGGTAAGTTGTAATGCAAAATATGGTTTAATAAATTCATAAAATGTGTAGAGTCTGGATTGATGATTTACCTCACTCGTAAAAACCTTGGAATTGGTTTGCATTTCATAGATATCCACAGCATCAGGTCTGAATATAACTCTCTTTCTAGTGTCGGAGTTTGTCATCTGATACACAGAGATAAGATTGACAGAAAGTGTGGGAACGTGTAGCACATTCTCCAAGCTTGCGTTTGTGAGTTCAATTCTTCCTTTCTCGGTGACCTCGACTGGAGATTTGTCCCCCGTCAGAATAGGAGGACCTTTTCATGCATCCAATGAAGAGTAGACTTCTTTCGTGGCTTCCATTTGGTGTGATAATCCTGAATCTACAATCCAAGCATCGAGAGAGGACTTGATGGCAATCAAAGCATGGCTAGAATTGTCTTTCTTGGGATTCTGATCTTTTGGATTCTTCTTCTTAGAACCCTCTGGGATGCGATATCCAAGTTTGTTTTATTGAATTATTCGAGCTATTTGATCTATATGTTTCTGCATACATGTGGATTTTGGATGGAATCCTTTATGGAAGTAAGTGCATTTCTCCCATTTTCTTCCCTTTCCACCTTTGGATCCGGAGGAATCATTGAAGGGTTTTGAGTACCCTTCCTTATTTGGATTTTCATGTCCCTTCCCTTTGTCTTTGTGTTTAGATTTTTTATTTTAGTGACTACTACCATCTTGCACAGCAAGTGCATGCACCTTTGAGCCTTTGATTTTTCCCATATTGATGAGCTTGGTCTACTCTTGCGTCAGAGACTCGTTAAAGGCCGTAAGAGAGGGCATGGTCCAGGTATCTCCTGAGGTGATCCTAAATGAATGAAATGTGGATACAAACATTGAGTATTCTGGACCAAGTCTGGAGAGAATGGTAAGAACCATTTGTTTCTCCTCCTTAGATTTATCAACCCCGCAAGCATTGAGTTGCGACAACAAATCCTTATATTTGGTAAGGAAATATTGGAAGGTTTTTGGATCCAAAGTGAGAAATTCCACCTTGACCATGTGTCCCCTCACCTCATCCTATTTTCCAAAAATACCTTTCATTGTGGTTCAGGCTTCATTGGGGGTTTTACAGTAGGATATGTGAAAGAGAAGGTCAGGAAAATGAGACTGCAAATAGATCCAAACGCTTCATCCATTTGATTGAGAAACTTGGATTTTTCTACGGATGATGTGGGTTCATTCTCCGTGTTCATGGTTAACTTGTATAATCCTCTTCTTCGAAGATGCACTATCATATTTTCCTTCCATGCAAAGAAATTGTACGGTGTAAGAATGAATTCTTTTGGAAATTCCATTTTTCTCGCTGTCTTCAATATTCGGTACTTGAAAAAAGAATTTTGTGTGCCTTCTTCCTAGAAATCCATCGACTCTGATACCATGTAAATGTGAATGAACCTGGACAGATAAGATCTAGCTAGAAAATGACATACACAGTTTGCAGAAAAATGAGAGAACAGAGAAACGAGAGAGTAAGAAAAAAAAAATTGCATTAACCAAATGAATGAATGATAATTTACAAATGATATAATCTGTATAAATCAACTAATGCACCATAGAGGAGAAACAATGCACCATACTGGTGGTCTAGAGTAATCTAGACACACACCGACAATTACATGAGTGAACTGCCACCAAGTCTGAGTTAACTAGCCTCTCAGTCTTCATTTAACTAACTGAAACAGAGTGAAGTGAGTGTTACACCTCAATATTGCTCACTTCGATAAGTGTCGTAAGTGTCGCATGATCCTCTCAACTATCGCAAGTGTCGCATGCCATTTACAAGTGTCACAAACATCAAACAAAGTGTATTGATGATGACACCAAAGAGACATTTAGAATACCTCATACACTTGATTTGGAGGAGGGAGAATGATTAACTGAAGTCAAGGAACTCTTACCACCTGAAAGGAGCTCTTAAACTAGGTTTTTGAAGGTGAGCGCTCCCCTACATCAGCCTTAGGAGCGTTGGCGCTCCCCTATAAGGGCTTAGGGAGCGTTATAACGCCTAAATTCCCCTCTCAAGGAGCGTTATCCATCCTTGGAGTGCTATCTCTCCCCTCAATCTTCCTAGGGAGCGTTATACCGCCCTGATGACCCTTTTGAAGGAGCATTGTCTAATCTGGGTAGTGGTTGGCCCGTTGAGGAGAATAAGGGAAGGATCTTTCAAGTTTGGAAGGTAGTTGCATTTAAATTCTTGGTTCAATCAGAAGATCCTTGATCTGAGGAGGGAATTCCTCAACATACCCTAAAGATACCTCAAGAGGTTAAGCCTCTCTTAACCTATATAAGCAGGCTCTATGATGGTGAGAAGGAGGAAGAATTGCTAGTATGAAACCTATGATCTCATAGGAAACACACAGT
>SNQJ01S0046850.1:103930-114227 GCA_010110895.2 Picea sitchensis
ATCAGTTCACATCTTCTAACTTCATACTTTGGGGGGCAATCTGTTACACCTCAATATTGCTCACTTCGATAAGTGTCGTAAGTGTCGCATGATCCTCTCAACTATCGCAAGTGTCGCATGTCATTTACAAGTGTCGCAAACATCAAACAAAGCGTACTGCCATGATGACGACACCAAAGAGACATTTAGAATACCTCAGACACTTGATTTGGAGGAGGGAGAATGATTAACTGAAGTTAAGGAACTCTTACCACCTGCAAGGAGCTCTTAAAGTAGGGTTTTGAAGGTGAGCACTCCCCTACATCAGCCTTAGGAGCGCTGGCGCTCCCCTATAAGGGCTTAGGGAGCGTTATAACGCCCAACTGCCCCTCTGAAGGAGCGCTATCCATCCTTGGAGCGTTGGTGCTCCCCTCAAGCTTCCTAGGGAGTGCTATAGCGCCCTAATGCCCCTTTTGAAGGAGTGTTGTCTAATCTGGGCAGTGGTTGGCCCGTTGAGGAGAATAAGAGAAGGATCTTTCAAGTTTGGAAGGTAGTTGCATTCAAATTCTTGGTTCAATCAGAAGATCCTTGATCTGAGGAGGGAATTCCTCAACCTACCCTAAAGATACATCAAAAGGTTAAGCCTCTCTTAACCTATATAAGCAGGCTCTATGATGGTGAGAAGGAGGAAGAATTGCTAGCATGAAACCTATGATCTCATAGGAAACACACAATCAACTAAAGGAGAGTGATCAGTGAAGTTGCTATCATCCAGGTCGTGGATCTTTCGAGCAAGGGTTAGACGAAGGGGACTTGACGAAGCTGTCACAATCGCATCTACGATTGTAAGTGTTGCTATCGTTATTCTCATTAATATAACACGCTTGGCCTATTTCTTTCTAGTTCATGTCTGATCTTACATGAACTTATCATTGATAGATAGATCTGTTTTCAAGTTAATATCAATAGAGTAGGAAGTGGTCGTACTTTGTTTGTCTACAGGACTCATCGAGGAGCGAGAGTTTGGAGCTCGACTCGGAGCGTGTAGGGACAAACGTCGATAAAGAGGTACTTCTATCATCCTTCCTTCTCATGCATTAGTTTGTATAGATTTGAAAGGAAGTCAGTGTCCACATTAAGCACTTTCTGTCTTAGAGTTTAGGGTCTAGCTCTTTGAGGCAATCTACCTGTCCGCAGGGAGATTTTCCTACATTAGTGAGGAGGAGATCATGAAATCATGAGTAATGTGCTAGTCAGGTGATAATCCCAAGGAAAATGCGCATTAGTTGATGATGATCCCAATGTTGCATGGTGATGATCCCAATGGTGCATGGTGATGATCCCAATGTGACATCTAGACTCTACTGAACTGATCAAACTGAATTGTGAATTGAAGAGAATATTCTCCTAGAATGTAGGAAAATGAATATTCTCCCTAAACTATAGGAGAATGAATAATGACTAATAAACATAGGGAAAATCTTAGGTGTGTGTGAAGTATCTCCAACACCACACTGATCTAAACATATTAAAACATTGTATATAATTTATTTCATTTAATGAAGAAAACCAAATAGTTAATTGACCAACCATTGATAGAGACTATGATATAACGAGTAGGGAAGAGTGAGGAGGCCTAAAGGGGTGGTTCTACATGTTGGAGATCCCAAGATACATTGTTAAAGTATTTTTGGTGAATAACCATTTATTTTTCCCTTTTATAAATCCAAAATTGGCCATTAAATGAATGTAAATAGGTTGGTAGAAGAAGTCCCCTCCCTAGTTGATTGAGGTATGGGATGAGTATAGTCAATTTTGGGAAGTGTGAGAGAGTCAAAGCTTGCATGGGAAAAGGATCCAGAAATTTGAGTGAAGGGGCAAGTTGAGTTTTGGGGAGAGTGAAGGACAGAGAAGACATAGAGTTCATAGAAGGAAAGAAAGGCATCCATAACATGTGAAAGGGAAAGCGAAGAAAAACAAGCTTTACCACTATGAGAAGAGCATGAAAGATGGAAAAAACATTAGACTTACAGGGTTGTAGCTAGGACCCTATTGGGCACTCATACAAGAGAAGTGCAGGGGGAGGCTTTTGATGATTGACCCCCCCCAAAAATGCCAAGATTATCAAATTGGTGCTTGTGGTATCATGGCCTAGCTCTAGAGTGGCCTATTATAAATGGGTAGAAGTGCAACAACACCTACGGTTAGATAGAAAATCGCTCATCCTCAAATAATTGGTTGGAGAGTTGATTTTAAATTCGATAAGTCTCTCGTTATGCTCTCAAAATTAGTGTGCATGCTTAAGTTATTAGAAATGTACAAATGGTTTGTAAAAGAAATATAGTTATCTGTCTAAGGAATTGATCATCCTTTATGTGTTTTCCTATGTGCGAGAATTGAAGTATCTTATTGTATATATATCGTGGTGTACACGGTGGAGAATCCTTTCTGTGTTTTTCTATGTGCAAGAATTAAATTATCTTGCTTGCTGGTTATATATATATATATATGTATGCTTGAAGATGTACACAGTGGAATGGTGATTGGGCGCGAAAGATCACAATGTTTAATTTATGGGAAAAACAAGACCATTAATGTTGTTCCCTAATTAAAGAAACATGTGGATAAATTTTGGTGTTCTCATATGGATTTATATGTGGATTTGAATGTTGTGTGCCATCCCATAATACTACTCATGCCTTATGCATTTTTAACATGAATCCACTTTTTCTCTCACGAGATCCACTCTCACTCCACTTTAGGACTATGAATTCTGTGTATGATTCGCTATTATGGAATGGCATAAATGGGCTTGAAACCTGTGTATCTTCCTGAGAAGTTGTTCTTGAATTCTAATTTCCCAGAATTCTTCCTCAAGTAGAATGTGGAAAGTTGGAAACTTGAAATATAACCTCTTTCTTCAAATTTTTTGATTCCTGTTGTGGAAAGTTGGAAACTTGAAATATAATTTTTCCATTCAAATTTGATCCCTGGAAAATTCAGAAGTCAAATGGGAAAGATCAGGATTTTTGTTAAGTGTTGGATGGCGAAGTCGGCTAGTGTTTCGGCGCCCACAAAACTCCCTTTGCCTGGGCGAAGGTAGAAATTCCCTGGTTCAGCGCGAGATTTAAACCTATCTGAGCGCCTCAAACAAACTCAGATCTGTGAAGCAAAATATCGTGTATTGGTGGTGGGAAGGATCACATCCTCGGTGCATCGATTGGCCTTCGGCATTGGAAAAGGTAAAACTGTTTTAGTTTGGCATTGGAAAAGGGAAAACTGTTTTAGTTCAGCGTTTTGTAAGAGCTCACCACCAACACCAAAAAAATAATCTTCGATCGGTGCCCAGGTTAAACTCACCCTTCAGCAACTTCGACTTACCCCATTTCAGAGTCGGCAAAGAACTCACTTTCGGCACCGTCAAATTCTTTACCATCAGTGCCCTTGACTTATCCTTTTGGGTGCCTAGTTTAAACTCATATCTCGGCGATGTTAACGAAGTCACATCGATGCCCAAATGAAACTTGTACTTACTGAAAAAACTTGGAAATAATGGATTCAGCGCCAGTTAGTTGTTGTAGTCCCACCATGTGCTGTTTTCTCATATTTTATCTTGATATCAAAACTACTAGAATGAGATGCATAAATTCATAAAGGTCCACAGGTCCTTCTTCTTAAAAAAATGCGACGGCACACTACTCAACTTTCTGCACATTGAAAACGAAAATATTTCCGCGGTCCAACTGAGAACACAGTGCGGAATTTTTTTATGATTTCCGCAACCCAAATAAATCCTGAGGTGTGGACTCAAAGCGTGGATTTGGTACAAGATTTTTAGCCTTGAATAAGGTAATGCGTGAATTAATTTGGTACGTGAGCAAGTTGCTTGGGTGGAGTTTGAAAATCATTTGCATGCGTGGGTTATAAATTTTTTATTAAAATTGGAGTGAAGTTTTTTAATTGAACCTTGAAGTGAAGAGTGAGTTATTAAGTGAAGCATGTAGTTATAAATCTTTTTATTAAGTGGATACGTTTTAAGAAATTAAAGTGAATGCATGTGGAATTTAAACTTTATATAGATTATATAGATTATAAAGTTTATTAAAGTGGGTTTTATTTTGCACTGAATTTTTTATTCAAAGTGGGTTTTAGTTTTGAAGTATAAACTTTAAAAAGGTGGATATTTTGGATATTAAGGTGTATGTATGATTTAAAGGTGGATGCATGCAAGCATGATTTAAGATGAGTACAGAGATAGAGTTGGATCAGTGGATTTGAAGGCAGAGCAACAGACTGTTCAACACAGGCGAAAACTCGACAGAAAGATGCATATCCTTGGTGATTCACTTGCAGAGACCAAATTGTAGCAATGGAAAATGCGCTAGTAGAGACCTACCTCAACGAAGCCAACAAGTTAGATGTCTCGAACTTCATTAACTGGAAATTTTTGGAACATTAACTTCATTAACCTCTCTTGAATTTATGAAGCTCATGAGAGGTTATGGTGTCTGGAACATTGCAAAGGGAACTGAACTAAAACCTGATGCAGTTGTCGGTGCAACAGCAGCACAGATCCAAGATTGGGAGAAGCGCAAAAATAAGGCAAAGGTATTGTTGCGCATGTCAGTTAAAAATAACATAATTCCACATATTAGAGACGCTACAACTTCTGCTGCAACATGGATAACACTTAAAGCATTGTATGAAACTAACAACACAAATCGCATTTTGTTTCTAAAAACTAAATTGCTAGGTATTAAAATGGATGGAAATGAATCTGTTAATTAATTTTTGGGTCGTATTAAAGAGGTGAAAGACAAGCTAGTAAATATAGGGGAAACTGTTTCCAACATTGACCTGATCACTATTATCTTAAATGGTATGCTAGAATATTATCATATGTTCATAACAGGTCTCGCAGAAAGGGATAAACCTCCCACGTTTGAAGAACTGACAGGTATTTTGCTGCAAGAGGAAGAGAGGCGCACGAATCTGAAGCCTCAGAATAAAGATTTGACATTGTGGTCAAATAACAGATCTGCGAGAGGGAGATTTGGAGAAAGAGGCAAAGGAGGCAGTTCATGGTAGAGAGGCAGTTCATCGCAGAGAAGACAATCTCCAAATCAAGGTATGCAATCTGACAGGAATGAGTCAAAGATTTTTTTTTATTATGGTCGACCTGGACATATTGTTAAAGAATGTCATAAGAAGAAAAGTGATGAAGCTAGGAAAAAACCTAGAACACATTCAGGTCATTATGCAGAAAAATCATCAAATCATGATCTCAGATTAGTTTTTGCTAGTGATGATATTGATGAACCCTCAAATTTTGAATCACAAGATCTTAGGCTGTTTGTGTCTAACGTTGCTTTATCTGCTGAAACAAAATGATTTTGATGCCTGGTTTGTGGATTCTGGCGCATCAGTACATATGACATGCAATAAGATGTGGTATACTAATTTTAAAGAAACACAAAATGGAGCCAACATATATCTTGGTGATGATCGCGCTCATCAGATCAAGGGATGTGGAGACATTCCTATGACATTCCCGAATGGTACAATTCGTCACATTCGCAATGTTGTTTATGTGCCAGGAATAAAGAAAAATTTGATCTCTGTGTCCACCATTACAGATCAGGACTTGAAGTTTGAGTTCTTCAAAGACTATTGCATAGTGAAGGATCTACTGGACCATTTCAAAACTGTTGCAACGGGAGTCAGAGCAGGAGACATATACAAACTTGATGTTACCAACAAAACACATCACGCATTGACTTCTGCAACTATGACAACAGAGATTATTTGGCATCAAAGGTATGGACACATCAATCATCCTGATTTATTGTTATTACAGAAAAATAATATGGTTGAAGGACTTGCCATGTTAAAGAATGAGAAGGTTGCTTGTGATGGATGTGCATTAGGAAAGATGCACAGAGATGAATTCCCCTCTAATCCTGATAGGAAAAAGAGAGATGTGTTAGATCTTGTGCATACTATTGTTTGTGGACCTATGCAGACTAGGTCTTTAGGAGGTGCATTTTACTTTCTATTATTTATTAATGATTTCACGAGATACACATGGGTTTACTTCCTTAGACGAAAAAGTGATGTTTTTTAGTACTTTAAGGAATTCAAAAACATGGTGGAAAAGAAGACAGGAAAATCTATCAAAATCCTCCATTTAGATCAAGGGGGAGAGTATAAATTAGGGGACTTCAACAAATATTTCAAAGACCATGGAATAGTACAACAATTTATAGTACCTCACACTCTGCAGTAGAACAAAGTCGCTGAAAGGAAAAACATAACTCTGGTAGAGTGTGCACGTAGTATGATGAAATGTAAGAATCTATCAAATTCATTTTGGGCTTAAGCCATAAACACTGCATTTTATTTAAAGAATAGAAGTTCAACAAGGTGTCTTGATAATGTTACTCCTTTCGAGGCCTTGTATGGTTCCAAACCTGCAGTTCATAACTTGAAAGTATTTGGGTGCAAGGCTTTTTCTCATATTCCAAAGGAGAATAGGAGGAAGTTGGATGCTAAAGCCATTAAATGTATTTTCATTGGGTACTATTATGAATTTAAAGCATACAAATTGTTTGATCCTGCTACTCACAAAGTATTTGCAAGTCGAGATGTACTTTTCCATGAGCAAGAAGAAGGAAATCATGAAGACAACAGTCATGAGGAATGGCAGAGACTTCTTGATGAAGGAGTTAAATAAGAGCGGCAACAACAACAACCCACACAACAACAACCATCCTCGTAGCGACAACAACAATAGTAGGAAGAAGGATTCAGTGATATGGACAATTCAAGCAGTCACAGTTCACCTAGAGGTGAAGAGAGATCTTCACAAAGTGGGGAGGGAGATAATTAGTTGAGAAGATCTTCACAACAGATTCAACTTCCTGAGAGATATAAAGAATATGCCCTAATGAGTAGCATTTCAAATGTCATAGAACCCATGAGTTTTGATGAAGCTAATGAACATGATGAGTGGAGAAATGCAATAGAGGAAGAATATGAATCTATAATAAAAAACAATACTTGGTAATTGACTGAATTGCCTAAACATAAGAAGCCCATTGGATGCAAATGGATATACAAACCCAAGTTTAAATCAGATGGTAGTATAGATAAGCATAAAGCTATATTGGTTGGAAAGGGGTATTCACAAATAGAAGGTATTGATTATGCTAAAACATTTGCACCAGTAGCTAAATTGAATACTATCAGAATGTTAATTTCTTTAGCTACAAAGTACCATTGGAAGCTACACCAGCTAGATGTTAAATTTGCATTTTTTAATGGTGAGTTAAAGGAGGAGGTTTACCTTACTCAACCTGAAGGGTTTGTGGAAAAATGGAAAGAACACTTAGTGTGTAAGTTAAAGAAAGCATTGTATGGACTAAAACCGGAACCTAGGTCATGGTATGAGAAGATAAACTCTTTATTTCTTCAACAAGGTTTTATGAGGAGAAAAAGTGATCCAAATCTGTATACCAAATTTGATGAGAAAGGGTATATAGTATTGATTTCCTTATATTTTGATGATTTGATAAGTACAGGAAATGCAGAGAAATTAATCGATGAAATCAAGGAGCAGTTGTCACGGGTATTTGAAATGAAAGATCTTGGTGAGTTACATTACTGCCTAGGTCTTGAAATTTGGAGAAATGCATGCCAAACTTTTGTTTGTTAGAGTAAGTATATCAGAGAAATACTTAAGAGATTTAAAATGGATCAGTGTAAGTCTTCTAGTGTTCCCATGCAGCAGAATGTGAAACTTTCTTGTGATGATGGTTCAAAGGAGGTGAATGGCACTGTGTATAGACAGATGGTGGGTAGTCTGAATTATATCACCACAACTAGACCCGATATTGCATATTTTGTGAGTGTGTTAAGTCAGTTTATGGAATAACCTCATGAAATCCATTGGAATGCAGCAAAGGCAATACTCAGGTATCTAAAAGGTACACTTGATTATGGTATTAAATATACTGATGCATCTGATGTTGATTTAACAGGTTACTCAGATTCTGATTGGGCTGGCAATTTGGATGATCGAAGATCAACCACTGGATATGTGTTTGGAATTGGATCCAGGGTTGTTTCATTGATTAGTAAAAAGAAGCCTACTGTATCTTTGTCTTCTACTGAAGCAAAATATAAAGCCTTGTGTGCAACAACTTGTGAAGCGGTTTGGTTAAGAAGACTTCTTCAAGATGTTGGAGAAGAACGACAGGAACCTACGATGATCAAATGTGATAATAAAAGTTCAATGAATATTGCGAAGAATCTGATTTTTCATGCAAGGACAAAGCATGGTGAAGCTCAATTTCATTTTGTTAGAGAAAAGTTGCAGTCAAATGAAATAGCTCTTATGTATTGTAATACTAGTGAAAATGTTGCTGATATTTTCACGAAGCCTCTTGGAAAGATTAAGTTTGAAATGTTTAGGGAGATGTTAGGTGTCGAATTCAATCCATTCTCCATTAAGGGGGAGACTTGGAAATAATGGAGTAAGCACCAGTTGTAAGCGCCAGCTACAAGTGTCAGTTCTAAGAGTCAGTTCGTAGTTGAGAGTCTAGTTGTCTTTGGTTTGCATGTACCCGACTCAGTAGAGTCTTTTCCTATTTAAGAATGTAATCAGTCTTCATTGAATAATAGAGAAGTGAGCGTATCCTCACAGTGTGTTGTTTTCTCATATTTTTTCTAGAAATTTCTCATTAGTGCCCAAATGAAACTTGCCTTCAACGCTTGGAATGGACTTGCTATTTGGCAATTGGGAGAATTTCTCCCTTTGGCGCTTGGGATAAACTCATCTTTCGACGCCCTAACAAAACCTGTCTTTTGGAGCTTGGTGGGGACTTGTCCATCGGTGTCGTACCGAAACTGGCCTTTCAGCACTCTGCGGAGATTTTCCTTTTAGGTGCCACAAAGAACTTTCCTTTGGATCCTACTAAAAAATCTTCTCTGGCACCCATAAACTTGTGTGGTCATCAACGCTTGGTGCAATATCTTCCCTTCTTCAACACCCGAGCAATTCCCTTCTTCGGCGCATCGAGATTTCTCATCATCGGTGTGTTGGAAAACCTTTCATCCATGGCCTAGTAAAACTACACATCGGTGGACTATTAAAAATAGTTTTGTCACCTATTATATTCTCCAACGGACGTTTTGGGAATAACCCTTACATCGGTGGTCTGAAGACAACGTGGTATGCCGATGGAATAGTTGGTTGTGCCACGTTGGCTGCTATGTGTGGTGCCTTTTCAACTCAAGGTACCACATAGGCATGATGATGTAAGTACGGGGAGAAGTTTAAGATATTTAGGAGATTATAACTTCCCGCTCCAAGCTTAGAATTAAGCATAAAGATAGTTATTAGAAAGACAAAATAATCTTATGGACTTGGATATAGGAACCTAAGTTATGTAGGAGAAATAAGTTTAATCAGAAATTGATAAAAAACTTACTACCCCATACCCTTAATTAGGCACAGAAGGGACTAGATAAGTGACACTTACCCTCCCTTCCCCAAGTTTCCCTCTCCCTCTCCACCCCCTCCTCCTATTTTCCATGACTCTTATCTCCTTAGTGATGAGTTTTAGGGGGTTTGCAACTCCAGGATCAACCCCCCACTTTAGTTCCCTCCCCTTTCTTGGAGTGATATGCAATTCAAAGATGAAAAACACACAGTGTTACACATCAAAATTACTCAACTGGATAAGTGTCACATATTCCTCTCAATTTTCGCAAGTGTCGCAACTTCCTTGCAACTTTCACAAGTGTCGCAAGTTGGTCACAAGTGTCGCAAATGTTGTTTAAGCATATTGCCATAATGATGACACTAAGGAGACACTTAAAACATCTTATGTACTTGATTTGAAGAAGAAGAACTAGTTTACTAGAGTCAAATAACTCTTAACACCTAAGAAGAGCTTTCAATCAAGAGTTTTGAGGGTGAACGCTCCTCTAAAACAGCCTTGGGAGCGCTGTCGCTCCCCTATAAGGCCTCAGGGAGCGTTATAACGCTTCCTCACCCCTCTGAAGGAGAACTGCTCATCTTGAAGGCGCTGGCGCTCCCCTAAAGGTTACCAGGGAGCGCTACAACGCTCTGATACCCCTTCTAAGGGAGCGCTGCCTAATCTGAGGCAGTTGTTGGCCCGTTGAGGAGAATAAGGGGAGGATATTTCGAGATTAGGAGGCAGTTGTGCTCGAATTCTTGGTTTCATCAAGAGATCCCTGATCTAAGGAGAAGGTTCCCAACTTGTTCTAAAGATAACTCAAGAGGTTAAGCTCC